>JAOWBN010000001.1:843472-864761 GCA_028565015.1 Pinguicula moranensis | reverse complement strand
CTGACCAGTTTCTACCCTGCCCGGCAAGTAAACCCCCGGGCAGGATAGAAAAAATGCGGGGCACCAAACGGGGGTCATATCCGGTTAAAGTCGGTTTACTCGCTGAAAACCGTCCTAAACCCTCCGCAAATCGGCTACCAAACGCACCCGAACAGGCCAACTCTAGGTATCATCTACATTAATAATTTATTATTCATATATTATATATTATTTTATTACATGAGAAAATCTTGATGACATATTACTTTATTGGTTTAACCAAAAAAAATATTACTTTAATGCTACTTTCTTAATTAGACATTACTACAATGTGAAACAGATCCCACCAAATTATTGTAGGTTGGGAATGGTAAGTATCTTTGCTAACGTCTTTATAAATGATATTTTAATAATAATATATAACTAACAGATTATAAATTCATTGATAAAATACTATATCAATTAAATATTTTCATTATCCTGAGTTTATTAATTTATAAAGGTTTCATTGTACTAGTTTCTAAACTAAGTAAAATTTTGACCCAAGGTGAATATGCCCAACAACTAAAAGGCTCCCATGCGCTGAAGCAAATTAAAAGGAGAAAATAATTTCCAAAAAAATAAAATTAGGTTTATCAAATAGTAAATAAAAATGCCATTTTTCAAGAGAAAAAGCACCGAGTTGGTTGATAAATGCCAAGAAAGCGGCAACTTCTTCTCGATCCCAACAACCATTTGATACTAATTACTAACCTAATTCAAACACATTGTTTTCCAACTCAATTGCTTTTGAGGATGCCGCAGGGAATTCTAGAAGTTGTTCTTGCCGGCGCCACCGGCTTGGAGAACACAGATTTTTTATGTATGTTTTTTTTTCTTCATTCTTGTGTGTGATCTCTCAACGTATGTTTTTTTCTTCATTCTTGTGTGTGATCTCTCAACGTACATTACACAGAAGTTGTTAATATTGGCATTTGCGGACTAGCTAATCATCAAGTTTGTCATAGTTGATCATTGTCACTTCTAAGAAACTAACTTCTGCTGTAAAAACAAAACTGTTTCCTTGTGTCCTGAGCCAGCTGGAATTGATGCTTATGCTGTTGTCACTTGTCATGGTCAAGAGAAGAGAAGCAAAGTTGCTTCAGGTTGCATTCTGGAATTCTGCCTTCCACTTTGTCTATTTCCCCCTTGTTTCAATTACCATTTTGATTAGTTAGGTTATGCTGAGTTCTTGTTACATTCAGGTCAAGGTTCTACACCAGCGTGGAAAGAGACGTTCCTCTTCGACATATCCGGAGGAGTAAATGAATTGAAAATCAGGATAATGGATAAAGATATGTTGACTGCTGATGATTTTGTTGGAGAAGCCATGTAAGTCAGAGGACTGGTGCTTCTGTTCTGTTATAACTCTTGAATCAGTGCATTTGTTGTTTGGAATTGATCCTCTTTTGGTCGAGTTTGTCAGAATTCCTCTGGGGCCTGTGTTTGATGAAGAAAGTATTCCCACTACTTCATACAATGTTTCCAAGGATGAGAATTACTGTGGTGTGATTATTGTTGGCCTCAAGTTTACTCACCAGGTTAGATTGACAAGCTTAGAATATGTTTCAGATATTGCAGGATTTGAAGTATATGAAGTCTTTGCTGTCTGTACTGTGGTTCCTTTTGGTGCAGAGAAGCAGGGAAATTTCAGTGGGGGAGTTAGGTGGATGGAGGTCCTCTTCGATGGACTAATGTTCACAGCAATGAAGAAAAGTTTCTATGATAGAATCTGAAACGTGATTGTTGACAGGAACACGTAGCAGTCTTTTGTTTGTTTGGAACAGAGATTCTGGTTTGAACACATGAAAAAAAAAAGTGCATTTGGTGGCTGACTCTCTGTGTATGCTGTGCATGCACATACCTAAAAGATCAAATTGATGAGCAAATGTTGTGTTATTTAAAGACCAGATATTTCGTTCAGTCACATTAACAAACGGTTGTTGGGTGGAATAGAAGATCAAGGCCTTCCATTTAGAGTTCGAACGTAGCTCGACTCTGGATTAATCAACAGTGAAAATGTAAACACAAGAAGAAAAACTAGTTCACTCAACTTGGAGGAGAAAGTATGCACCAAACATGCATGTAAAAACATAGATTATCCATTAACAACTTGGAGGAGAAAGTATGCACCAAACATGCATGTAAAAACATAGATTATCCACTAACTGACCAAATTATATACAATAAAACACTGGTGACAGAAAGGGACAAAAAGAAACAATATAAGAATCATTTAAAAATGTTTGGTCTTATCTAGTATCATTAACATATAAACTAAACACCCTACCTGACTAGAGTAATATAGTAGAGGCTATCCCACAATCTTACTACATTGACTGAACTAAAAGATATACAGACAAGAAGAGAATGCATGGACCTTCTGGCAACCAGTTAGAGGAAATCTTCAATATCAGAAAGACCATCTTTTTGAAGGTAAGATGGGTTTTTTCGAAGGGATGGACAACCCAACCTCTTTATACTGCTCCTCGTCTGGTTGTTTGGCAACAAATCCAGTTCCCAAAAAATGTAAAAATGCTGATGCATCTTCAAGATTCATATTAAAACTCACCGAGCTGGACATTAAAATCTTTGAGGATTTTCTTGTAAGTTTCCTTGCTACCTTGTCGAGCTCGCCAGCTTTTAGGAACCTCTCAGTGGCTGCCTCCCAAGAGAGTTCATGTCTTTGAGCATCTGTTAAAGGAGCAGGTTGGTCTTGCAATGCCTTCCGTGTTTCCTTTACAAACCCCTCGTCATCATCATAAGTTCGACAATTTGGGAACTGCTTGAAGAAATCATTCGAGGGATGATTGGCGCATACAACTATTTTGCCCATTGCCAATGCTTCGGCTGTGGTTGTGCAGACCACATCGGTGGTGCTAGGGTTTATGAAGACCTTATAGCTGGAGTGGAAGAATAAAAAACGTTGCAGTGAAAATAGCACAAACCTCTTATGAGATTGGAAATAAATTTGCAAGGAAGAAAATCTTCACTTCAGGGTTTAGTTTAGCTTCTAATTCAGAAAGTAGAGAAGCAGGAGACAAATTTAAGACAATTATCTCAAACACCCAAAACCTACCTTTTTCCTTTATGCCACCCAAAAAAGGAAAGAAACCAGGACACGAAATAAAACTACGAGTTGATAACTTTCGCAAAAGTGATATTTACTTACTCATGAAATAAGAGATCAGCATGATCGCGCCCAGGGTGAACCTTGACTGGTATCTCCAGTGTTCTGGCAGCTTCCTCAACTTGATCTGAGTCTTCCCCACTGCCATATAAATCAATTTGGAGTCCAGTTAATTCCTTCTGATTATCACCGAGCAACTTAATCAACTCCTTGTAGCCTTTGCTCCATACCATTTTCCCGATATAATATACTCCTTTAGTGAATGGCTGGTCACCATTCTGTTGTTGCTCTCTCTTTTTCATGCCAATGTCAAGAAACCTGGGATTTACTCCATGGATATTGCATATAACAGATCTAGGAAGATCTTGAGTTGCAGCTGACAATCTTATCACCTAGCAATTGGGGGACATGAAATCAGCAATCAGGCGATTAAAGTGAAAAACAACTCTAGGTGTGTGCATAATACTGACCATCAAATGGAGCCACAAATAAAATATAATATTTCCAATCATTTGATAACAAATGTTAGGAAGTTCCCCAAATTACATAGTTGATTTAATTGATATATCTAACTTACCTACACTATAACACATCCCCATACCTTACTTAAGGACGAGATTTATTGGGTATGTTTGGTTTGGTTTACCTACACTATAACATATCCTATTGACATTATAGGATTGCATT
The DNA here is from genome assembly GCA_028565015.1 of Pinguicula moranensis. Lineage (NCBI taxonomy): Eukaryota > Viridiplantae > Streptophyta > Magnoliopsida > Lamiales > Lentibulariaceae > Pinguicula > Pinguicula moranensis. The sequence goes on along the minus strand of JAOWBN010000001.1, from coordinate 860,926 downwards.
GACTATTAGCACCATCTGTCTTCAGCAGAAGGGAGCGAAATATAAGAAGATCAAGGATAAAATCCTCGAAGCAGATCAACTGGTCGAGAAAGCAGTAGTCAGGAGGTATACCTTGTGACAATATATGTTAACCACCCAGGTGTTTATGTATTTCAACAAAAAAGCTTGGAGTTGTCCGTTCTTCTCTCTCCTCACATATTCTAAATAATTTGTGTGAACAACTCCAATAACCAGTTGAAATTTCTTTTTCCACCTCTTTCCATGATGATACCATGTGAGATGCTCCGGCTCCTCCAGAACAGCAATATCTGCATCTTCATCAGGGATGACTTCGGTAATGTCACCTAAAGCAAGAATGCTCCTTTTGTGAATAGAAAACTGCAAAATGAGATAACCCATGTTCCCAACATGATGATTCAAAGGCTGATGATGACAAATTTATTCGGTTACAATAGTGCATTGTGAAAATAGGAATTGAAGCAGTAATAAAACTCAGATATTAACCAATGAAGAAATTCTATCAAGTATGCTTGGACTCTGCATAAAATTTATAGATCGGCAATGAATTCATATCAAAGATCTCCATTGGATGAAACCAGATCAATCAAATAAAGGTTTCACTTACTCTGGCAGGATAGAAACGTATTGAAAAATTTGAGCTAAAACCAGTCCTTTCTTCAAGCCACTGGTGGACAAATATTTCTTGTTCACATGGTGAACCAAAAGTGATGTTGTTTGGATAGAGATGTTCTTGGTCGCCCCGTTTTAACCAAGGTATCACCAATGTAACTTTCCTGTCATCATCTTTCGCAAGATAGGCTGCACGGAATAGAGGGTTGACTGCAGTCCCAGTTAGCCAAGGTAGGCTAGCCGTGGTAAAAATGGCAATATGTTGCTTCTTATCCATAAACTCATGAGATTTGATGTCAATTGCTTCTTTGGAGATAGGTGAGACAAAGACAGGAATGGCTAGCTTCAACAGGGAACCAAGAAACGTCTTTTCTGCATTGCAACAGTGTATGCCAGGGCGTGAGCTTTAAAAATGTAAAGATTCACCATGTTTCTATATGATCATTACCAAAGTATAACATAGGATGGAAGATTGTGACTTCTACCGATTAGTATGATGCATATCATGATTTGCCATAAACCTCAGCAAATCATACACCTCAATAAATGATACGGCATAAAGCTATTAAGCACAAACTGAAGGGTTTCATTCGAAAGCAACAAACTTGTTAGAATCAATTCCAGCTCATAAAAGGAAAAATGAATACAAACTATTCTGCAACCCAACTGAAGCAAATAACCTATTTCCGGAGTCCAGCCATTAAAGCAAGAGGCATAGACCTCCACCCAAAGAATCTAATTTTTCTCAATCCATAAAACATGCAACACATAAAGCAAGAGATTGGGCAAACACTAAAAACGAAATCGAACCTCTTTGGTCAGCCATGAACGCAGCAAGGCAATAGGACGGTCAATCAAACAATCTGAAAAATACACATTGTAAGCTTTTGGACGAATCTTTGCCTAAAAAATAAAGCTTTTACACGAATAAAATGCGTGCAAACAAAGCCGTAATTGCTGAAAGGACGTGTAAAATACCTCTTCTTTTCTTTGTGATGGAAGAATTACTTCCGGTCACCAACAATTAGCCTAAGCCGAATCCAAGTGATTAGGGTAATAAAAACAAATCTGGGTTTGGTGCTCACATTCAGATTAGCTGGATATTGACGAGAGATTGAGATAGACTTTGACAGGTAATAGGACCTGTTGATCCGGCGCGTGCCTCTATATGTTTGTTCCCGTTGAACGTTGATGAAAGATGGGCAGTTAAGCGGCGGAGTAACCGAAGAATAACAGAATATTCCAATATTCCAATTGAGTCATTGATAAGGGAACAGCAGCAGGCAGCTTCGACTTCGAGAGCTGGTGTTTTGCGAAAATGATATAGTGGAAGCAAGTGCAAGCAAGATGCAAGAAAAGCGGTGAAATGACACTAATACTCATGTGTTAAACACAGATGCCATTGTTTAACAGAGTATTAATGTCATTTCACCGCTTTTCTTGCATTTTGGCTTGCACTATATCATTCTTGGGTGTTTTGGGTCCAAGAAAATTTTGAATTAAAATCAGACCGCTCGCCGCTCGGGGCTAGTTTAACCGTTGATTCGGTCCAATTTTTTTTATTTTTGTTATAGTTCAACAGTTGGTTCGTATCTATTTTCTTAACTTTTTTAAGTTAATTTTTTATTATTTGATGAAGTGAAAGATATAAAATAAATAAAATATCTTATATAATTTATATAGAAATTTATAATTTATTCATTATATATAATTTTAAATCCAATAACTATATATAAATTAAACTATTAATTCATAATTTTTATATATATGTTTATAAATTATGAATTATATAAAAATCCTATAACTACATATACTATATAAACTTATAATCTTAAACTTATAAATATTTATTTATAAACTATATAAAAATTATAAACTTATAACTATAAACTTTTAAATTATATACATTACAATTAATATATAAATTTATAAATTATGAAGTATATAACCTTAAATCCATAACCCTATAACTATATACATTATAAACTTATAACCCTAAACTTATATATAAATTTATAACCCAAAACTTATAAATTTTTAATTATAAATTATAATAACCCTAAACTTATAAACTATATAAATTATATAAACTACATAATATATAGATATAAACTATAAAATATATATTTACATATGTAAGTTTATTAATTATGAATTATATATAACCTCAACCCTCAACCCTCAACCCTACCAAAAAACTTAAACTCTAAAACATAAAATTTATAACTATATATATAATTTTTTAAACTATAATGGTGGCATTTAAAAAAATATTTTTTTAATCGGTCGAACAAGCACCACCGATGCGGTGCAACTGCCATTTTTTTTTTATTTTTTTTATTTATATTATTCCAATTTTTGGCATGTTATGTCGGTACGTCAATTGTGCGGCGTGTTGGTGCTGATCCAGCAAACCACTAATTCCGGTTCTACAAAATTTAAAAATGGGACTAGGCCGCCCGGTCCCGGTCCGTTTTGGCCCATTTTATCTTGCACATTTGACATCATTTAATTGGAAGAAAATTTTGTGTACTAATAAGTATTATTATAATAAAACAAATACAAATAAATACAAAAGTGTTGTGAATTATTTGTGTAAGCATAAATAAATGCAGATCAAATATTAAATGAGCAAACAAAATCTCAAATTTCTTCTCAAACTTCTCAATTTTTTTTTTCACAAATCTCTTTTCTCCTCTTTTTCTTTTTCTTCCTTTCTTTTTTCTCTTCCTCTTCTTTCTTTTCTTTTCTTTTTCTCCTCCTCTTCACACGTTCACTTAATTTTTCTCATACATATATAGACATTCATCAATTATTATATTTAATACACTACCTACTTTTTACCTAATATTTCATACATTAAATTCATAGCAAAAAGAAAAAACTACCATTGATTTATGGTTCCTTGAGAATTCCGACATGAACCCTTGGAAAAGATTCTTTCAAGGAATTGATTGTTGACCACCGGAAGTAAAGACTACTTGAGTCTCCAACCCACATTTTGATTAAGAGGTGCACCTAAAATTTGAAGTTAGGGGGTGTATGAAGAGGTTTTGGGCTTTAATGATTATTGGGCCTGAAAAACCCTGTCCCATAAGGAATAAACTGAGAAACATACTCTATCTGAGTTTTCTGGTTGGCCAATTATGAATATTTGATTTAATATGACTTTGAGATAATATGCTGAGTATTTTGGAAAATGGGTTGAAAATTATACTTATTTGAATTTTTTTTTTGATAAGTACTTATCTGAAAATAAGTGGGAGAAACAATTGTTAACGATCGGACCAAAATATCCGCTAATTCATTTATTACATAAGTATGTATATTACAAAAATGTTCCATGTTTCTCTTGTTTTTTTTATGCCTTTTATAATAATTTCACCTAGTGCATGGTGGTAGGACACCCGTTCCCCCTCCCTCAGCACAAGACAATATGACTCTTCTCCTCCCCGCGGAAGGATCTAGAAGAAGCCCAAGAGACAGAGACAAAAAAGCGCTTCCCAGGCCCACTAATAGGAGAAGTCCAAAAAGAAATCCGGCCCACACAAAGAACCCAAGAGTAAGGAAATTCTCAAAATTGTGCAAGGCAATTGGACGGAATAGCGGTGCGCCCCCCCCTCCGGCCAAAACAACCCCAGCCGCATGGAAAGAGTGAAACGGCGTTGGGGCGGATTGTCGGCACAACATCCAGCCAATTACTTCTCAATTAAATGGAAGGGGAGATGCGCCATTGGCAGAAAAAGCGTTGATGCACCCGGAAAGTCCCCGGGTAACAGGTGGAGTGCGGGAATTCCTTTCTTACCTCTATAAATACCCAACTCCGGGAGTGAAAAAGAGAGGAGGCAAGAGTCCGGAAAAGGAGAAAAAGAAGAGAAGAATGTAGTTAAGTATAGGAGAGAGGAAAGAAAAGGGGCAGAGAGAGAGAATATGGGGAAGAAAAGAATTGGGGAAATTAATGAAGAAAAGGAATCGAGCAACAAAACCCAATCCTTGGAACTTTCGGACAAGGACTTGTAAATGTGGATCCATGACTATTAATAAGATATCACTCAAAGATCATAAATGAAAACATCTTGGAATATGTGGACCCAAGACTACTAACAAGATATCATTTCTTGTGAGACTTTGTTTGTCAAGGGTTTAAAATCACTTCAGAGAAGGAAGAATAATCCGAGCGAGACCATGGTTATGATGATTGAGTTTTGATAGATCTATTGGTGGAGCAACCACAATAATGGAGAAATTTTAGGTTTAATATTCATGTTTATTTTTTGTTGGTAACGTTTCTGATTTTATTAATAATGTACAATTATTGTGTGATACAATAATGAAAACACACGAAAAGATAAAAGAGAAAAAAATAAAGAAAAAAGCCTAACATCTAACACGATTTTGCTGTGATTGGGTAAATCACTAATGGCCCGTTTTGCGAAGCCTTCTTAAAATTATAATTGGCTTTTAAGAATCTCAAACTACGAGATTGATGAGTTGAAAAAAGGTACTTATAATCCACTTATAATTTTAAGAAGGCTGCGCAAAACAGGGGCTAAATTGATCTCCGGTAGAAAATCACACAATTGCTTCTAAAACTCAAATCTATAACATTCCTGAGGACGATGGAGCTAGTCGGATAGGGTGATGCCTCTTTGCGGTATTTTGTGTGCCGTAATCAAATTCCATAGTGTTACTTTTATGAGATCTAACAACTTATTGAGCGCATTTTGAGCTTTCCATAAGTGCCATACAATATAATGCCAAACCTAACTTTCATGTTTCTATTCACTCTTTGTTCTTGGTAATGCCCATGTGGAAATCAGTGTGTCTCTCAATTATTTGGTGTTTGTGGAAGGAGAGAAATGCAGTTCGACAGTTAGTGAATGGATTTGTTACCCTGGCTCTGTTTCCTGATAATCTTTCGCAGAAGTTAGCTAGTATGAGTGATAGTGGCTACAATTAAACACTTTGCATTCAGCTGAGGCTATGTAGCCTGTCTTTGCAATTTGTTTTTGTTGGGCATAATATTAATTAGGCCCGTATTCTTGTTTTAAGTTATATTGGACTTGGCCCATTAGGTTTTAGAAGTAGTATAAATATGAATTATGTTTGTAACTCTATATTCTCTACAAGGAGAAGAAACGCAGTTTTAGTGTGAGAAGAAATCTCTCTGTTCTCTCATTCTCTCTTCATGTCAATGGCTACTTCAAAGCTTCCAAACCCACCTTGGTTTCAATAACCTCGTCATGGTATCAGAGCCAGGTTGGGTCTGCACCGCCCCAAAAAATCAAAGAGCCTCCGAGATGCGTAACTGCACTAGCCCGGCCATATGAAATATGGTGCTGTGAGCACGAAAGTATTGTTTGCGAGGTACAAGGCCCATAATATAAGTCTCAACAGGGCATGCCTAGTTGGACTTGAGGGGGGTGTCAGTCCCAAACCGGACAAATGAAGGAAAGAAGAAGAATATAAATATAATTGTGAACTACAAACTGAATACCTTAGGACTAAGGAATAAAGAACAAGGCTTAATCGCCGATTGTTCCTGAATTTCTCAACAATTTCGCTGTTGTTGTTGTTTTTTGGCTTAATGTTTTTGTTATTTTCTTTGTGTTTTTTGTTTTTGTTTTTCTAAGCCGATCTGGGATCTCAATCTTCAGTTAGTCATGTTTTTAAGTTTTCTTGAGCAGAAATGAGCTCTTCTCTGTTTTTATTCGCTTTTAGATCTTGATTTTTATCTTTGCGTCCACCTACAGGTTTCGCTCTGCTTTCCTCTCCTCTGCGCTCTCCTGGAGTTTCAAGCATTCTGATGTTATACCTATCATCTCAATTGTTTGACTCGTGTCTTTCTTGTGGCTGTACTTGGCCCACTCAGCCAAGCTAACTTGTTCTTTCGGAAGTGTAGATTTTAAAGCTGGTCAAAAGTAAAACTCCCAACGACTACCCATCGGATATCTTCTCTTCCACCCTGATTTTATTTTTCTTCGTTTCTTTTTTCTTTTTTCTTCTACAGATTTGGATGTCCAGATCTTGTTTTATTTCCTTCTTTTACTGCTAAACTCATATCCGGACGTGCGTGACCGTCTTACACTGCCCTTATCAGATTCCGGGACATCATGTTGCCAGAACCGTGAAGAACTTCTTCGCTGCCACCGTGGTAGTCTCGCGAAGTGAATCCGGTGCAAAACGAGAGAATGATGAAGAAGAAGCAAAATTCTCCCGTGCCCGTGCTAAAATCGCGTGAAGAAAAGAAAATAAAGACAATTCGGCTATTTTAGTGCTTTGTTCGGATCTTATCATTTTGTTTGGTCTGTAATCTGTAAAAAAAAATGGATATGGGCCAAGCGCCAAGCCGGAAAAAAATTTAGATCCTTGGGCCGTTCACTGCTGGTCCGGGATTATACTGTTGGGTTGTCACTGTTGGGCCGTTACTGTTGGGCCATTACTGTTGGGCCATTACTGCTGGGCCGTAGATTTGACTATGTTGTTCAATTTTTACGTGAGCTTTACCCACGTTAAAATTGTGGGGGGTGTTGGGCCTAATATTAATTAGGCCCATATCCTTGTTTTAATATAACATTGGGCTTGGCCCATTAGGTTTTAGGAGTTAGTATAAATAGGAAGTTTGTGTCATGTGTGTAACTCATTCCAATTCAAGAAGAAGAAAGAGAGCAGCGCATCTTCTCTATTTTCATTTTTATGGCTTCTTTAACAAACTCCTCCAAACCCCCATGGATTCTTTGAATCCGTTCATGGTATCGGAGCAGGGACAAGGTTTAACCGCTGGATTTCCTTACTGAATTTTGATGCTTCCGCTTCTCTCATTTATCTTTTTTATTTTCTAGAAGATGCTCTCTCTTGTTCTTTGTCTTTCTGTTTTATTTTTTTGTTTCTGTTTTCTCTTTTCTTCATTTTTTTACAAATATGGATAGATCTTGTTTTATTGTCATGTTTGACTACACTATATGAACTCAGATCCAGCAAAGAATCTAAGGAATTTTCAATTTTTTTTTAATAATTATGCATTTCCCTCCACCGGCCAGTCAGGATACTGCCATGAAAGCGCGACGGTGGGCATGAGGAACTTTCTTGTCTCTTTTCTCGAATCTCTGTTGTTGTTGTCATTTTTTTTTCTCTTCAGATCTTGGTTGAATCCCTTATATCTGCATTTTCTTCCCGCTGCCCACTAATGGTCTCACCTAAAATTTTATTTCGAAGCTTATCCTTCTGTTCAAATCAGCCTCTCGATTTCTTCTATTACACTTTCTCCTCTTCCTTTGCCATGTCAAATCATTTACTCTCCCATCAAATCCCTGTCATGTTCTCACATGACCCATCTTCTCATGTCTCTCTCACGTGAACAATCATCATTTTTATTTATTTATTTATTTTTGCTTGTAGGTTTTGTTTATTTTACTGTTTGTAAAACAAAAAAACAACTGTTGGGCCTGTTCACTGTTGGGCCCGTTCCAGTGCTGGGCCTATTCTACTGTTGGGCCGCTACTGATGGGCCTACTGCTGGGCCGTCACTATTATTTTGTCCAATCTTCACATGTTTTACACATGTTTAGATTGAGGGAGGGTGTTGGGCCTAATATTAATTAGGCTCGTATTCTTGTTTTAAGTTATATTGGACTTGGCCCATTAGGTTTTAGGAGTAGTATAAATATGAATTATGTTTGTAACTCTATATTCTCTACAAGGAGAAGAAACGACAGTTTTAGTGTGAGAATAAATCTCTCTGTTCTCTCATTCTCTCTTCATGTCAATGGCTACTTCAAAGCTTCCAAAACCTCCTCGGTTTCAATAACCTCGTCAGTTTTTTTCTATATTTGACCTATTCTTTAATGAAAATCTCAATTATCCAAAAACAAATGTCCATGTGGACTTGGAAGTTGTGTTAATGCTGATTAATGCCCCATAAAATCAAGCCAACCCATGTGTAGATGTCTGTCCAGGTAAAATAAGAAAAGGAACATGTGAAAAATAAATGATTGACCAGTTCCATGCCGAGAGTGCATAGGTTGCAATGTCGCTCTTCTGGAGAGATTTGCAGTCCTCTTTTGAGTAGATTCTCAAACGTGGGGGACTCTTTCCTGTATGAGATGCTACCCAAACATTTGTGCTCTCCGCGGTGTACGTTTTTCCCAAATCATGGCTAGTTTCATGCAAACAGTGGTATCCATGTCCCTATCCCATCGTATTACGTGTAAGGACTGCTTACACTGATTATGCCTGAAGGATCCTCTCTCCATATCTATGAGTAAGCTTTTTCCATATCCTGAGATCAATTATTGAGCAGATTCATCAACTCTACGAGTTTGATTTCTTCAAGCGCTCGAAGTGGCCGCCACCAGAACCACATGAAGTGCCAACCGCCAGTCACTCAAACTCCTTTAGCTGAAATAGTTATACCATTGTCATTGGCGGCTCTGTATAAGCGAGGATAGATAGCCGCAAGGCATGGTTGCGCTAATCAAGAGGACCCCAAGACAGAGTCTCCGCACTATCGCCCACCACTCGCTGCATCTTTCTGTTAAACCATCCTTGCATACATTTTGTGTTCCAGATATCTCTATATCCTCGTGATATATTACCTACCATCTGGATGTCTTCTCAATCATTGTATAAATCATTAGGCAACATATACTTTGAAACTACTAACATCCACCATAAGCCTTGCTTATCCGTCATTAATCTCGATCCCCATTTTCCCAACAAAGCATGGTTGAATGCTTCCAAATTTGTGACTCCCGTGTGTTAGGAATATGGATAAATGGGAAAAATATCCCCATGACCCTACTAGATTAACAGTTCCTCAATTATCGGATGTAGATATGTGGGATTCACTTACTATAAATCGGTTGTACACAACTTCTATATAGTCATACAAATACATATGGCGTGGATCATTGAAGATCCTGCCCTTCTTGGCATTCCAACATCTTCTCTAAATTGTTTATCAAATCCTTCATGGTATCAGAGCTCTAGGCTCAAGCTAATTCCATTCGATCCTCAAGAGTTCATACACCTGCAATTCAACAAATTGCGTGCCTAGTTGCAAATTTCTGTGTGTGCTCAATCATGTGGCTGTATCTTGATTTCAATTCAAATGTCGTCGTCTACCTCAATCTTCACCTCCCCAAGTCTACCACAGGTGATCATGACAAAGTGTGATGGCTCAAATTATATTGTCTAGGCATCACAAATTGTTCCAATCCTTCGAAGCAATGAGCTTATGGCTATTGTTGATTGCACAGAGAAGCCCCCGTCCGAATTCTTTGAAACTGGTGTTGCTGATTCGGTCGTGATCAAGAAGCCAAATCCGAAGTTTGTGATGTGGTTTAAGAAAGATCAATATTGTTTAAATTGGATTAATTCCACCCCCACGGATCGTGTTCTTCAATTAGTATTTCATCTGAAACACTCAGTGCGGATGTCTAGATGTTTCTGGCCACTAAGTACTCAGGCAAGAGTCAAATAGATTTATTTGACCTCTATCATAGGTTTCAAACCTTATCTCAGGGGTCTCTGTCATGCGGTGAATACATTGACGAACTACGAATGAATGGGACTGATATTTCAGAAGATGATCTAATTTCATATATAGCAGGTGACCTTCACTCACAGTTTGATCTCTTCATGTCAAACATTAACATTCTCATAGAGAATAAACCAATAGCACTGGAGAAATTCGAGAAGGCCCTTCTCTTATATGCAAGAAGGCTTCCAACCACTGTGACTGAACCAACTGCGTTTTACAGTAACTCTGGCTGGCTGCTGCACAGAGGTGCTAAACAGGGAAGATCCTCTGCTTCTTTGCATGATGCCTCTAATCGTGTGCCTCAACCTGAAGCTCGTGGGCTGCCAATCTACACGGTCCAAAACTCCACACCGAGAGGTGCAAATCAACGGGGTTGCGAACGAATAGGCCAACATCTCATTTTTGGGCCTAGTCAGACTAGTTTTGGGCCTGGACAGAATGGTCGTACAACAACTTATGGCCTAGTGCAATCTTATGGCCCATTACATGATAATTTCTTTACCAAGCCACCATCAAATGCTGTAAAATGCCAGATTTGTGATAAATATGATCACACTGCTCTTGATTGCTATCAACGGATGAACTTTAAATATCAAGGTTTGCATCCCCTTACTCAACTTGCTGCCATGGCTGCTCAATCCAACCTGGATATTGATGACAACATATGGTTTGTTGATAGTGGAGCAAATGAACACATGGACAATGATATTACACCTCTTGCAAAACAACAACCATACTCTGGATCTGACTCGATAGCTGTTGGTAATGGTATAAATTTGAGCATATTGAACACTAACACCCTGAGTGTTACAAACCCCACATGACCCTTACATTTATCCTGTGTCTTTCATTGTCCCAATGCTTCCGCCAATTTACTCCCTTCATATAAATTTTGTGTCGATAATAAATGTCATTTTATTCTTACTGAGTCTGGTTTCTCTGTTAAGGACAATAAGACGGGGCAAACAGTGTCGAAGGAATGTATCCGATTATGCTAGATCCTCCTACATCTCCATTGCCCACGAGCAAGAGTACTCTAGTTGGCATGGTTGACACCAAACCTACTTTCTCTATCTGAAATTCTTGTCTTGTGCATTCATCCCCTGTTACTGTTTGTCATGTCATCACTCACTTCAAATTACCTTTTGTTGGGAGTCTTATCACTGAATCGGTATGTGAACCTTACCATCTTGGGAAGGGTAAGCAATTAGCATTTGTATCATCAGTTCGAGTTACTTCAAAACCATTGGAACTTATTCACTCTGATGTTTGGTCTACCTCAGTGCTTTCAGTTAACGAATTTTGTTATTATGTTATATTTGTTGATGACTTTACTCGTTTTACATGGCTATATCCTATAAAAAGCGAAATTCGATGTGTTTCAGACCTTTATTACCTTTTATGCAATGGTGGAAAATCAATTTTCCTTATCAAACCAAACAATTTCAAACCGATGGCTGGGTGAGGTGGGGTGAATTTTGCACTAACTCATGTCCACACACATCAACAAAATGGTCTAGATGAACGTAAACATCATCATATAGTTTAAATAAGGCTAGCATTTTTAGCACAGTCACACCTGTCTACAAAATTTTGGGTTGAAGAATGTTCCACTGCCATTTTTGTCATTAATAGACTTCCTACTCGACCTCTTAACAACATAAGTCCATTTGAGAAATTATATGGGTCAACACTAGACTATTCTAACTTTTGATCTTTTGGGTGTGCCTGCTAACCGCTACTTTGACCTTACAATTCTCACAAGCTAATGTTACGTAACTCCAAATGCATTTTCATTAGGTATAGCTCTCAACACGATGGTTACAAATCCCTTGATCATGTGTCATGGACCAATTATATTTCTTGACATGTTATCTTTGATGAGACAATCTTTCCAAGCCAACACTCGCCTACTCGTCCTTTGGCACTTGATGCTTCTAGTTAAGGTATTCCCTCTTCTCTTCTCAGTTCATTTACCTCTACATGTTTGTCTAACCCCTTAGGGACAAACGTCATCAATCTTGATCCTGTATTTGTCTCTACGCCCTTCTTGGCTGGTCCTTTGCCTAGTGTTTCATCTTAGGAGGCTGCGGGTAGCCCTTCTCATGATGGTTTTGTAGCTTTTATTTTATCACTTACTCAGCTACCCAGCTCATCGCTTGACCAGTGTGCACCTTTGTCCAGTGCCCCTACCGAGCACTCCTCGGGTGATGGGGGTATTGAGTCCTCCAGTCGGCCAGATCATTCATCGCTTGTTGCAGTTCATTTCCCTCACCTTGCTAATGCTCTTGTTCCAGGTCTAGATTTGCCTCATTTATCATCCACCACTACCAGAGTTACTAGATCACAAATTGATGTGTTACATCCTAAACAGTTCCCCAATTATCATCTATATATTGTCACTCGTCATCCCTTTTAGGTCCTTGTCAGTGTTCATGTGCCCTGTGAGCCTTTTACTTAACTACCGGCTACTTCATCTCCGGAGTGGATAACTGCTATGCAGGCTGATTTTGATGCCTTGGTTGAGAATCATACATGTGTTATATGTCATCTTCCTATTGATCAACATGTTGTTCAATGTAAATGGGTTTACAAGATCAAGCAAAAGTCTGATGGATCTATCGATAGGTATAAGGCTCGACTTGTTGCTCGAGGGTTTGAGCAAGAGTATGGTCTTGATTTCTCTGACACGTTTTGTCCTGTGTTGAAGATGGATACACTTCGTCTTTTTCTTTCCTTGGCTGTTCAGTTTACCTGGTCTATTCGTCAACTTGATGTATCTAATGCCTTCCTTAATGGAGAGTTTGAAGAAATTGTTTATATGGAGCAGCCCCAGGGTATGTTTCTTCTTAGTTCACTGATCATGTTTGTTCTCTACGAAAGACTCTCTATGGACTCAAGCAGGCTCCTAGGGCATGATATGTTTGCCTATCTGGTGCTCTTGTGGACCTTGGCTTTGTATGCTCCACCAATGACTCCTCTCTCTTTATATTTCATTCCTCAGGGTTACATCTTTTTATCCTTGTGTATCTTGATGATATTCTTGTTATCGGGTCCTCTCTTCCTGTGATTATTGGGCTAATTGATAGCCTTCAGACTACCTTTTGACTTCGTGACTTGGGAGATCTTAGTTACTTTTTAGGTATTGAAGCCATTAGAGATTATTCAGGCATGCGTCTTCGACAATCCAAGTACATTCTGGAAATTTTGGAGCAAGCCAAGATGGCAGGGGCCAAGCCCTTACCATCGTCGTGCAGTTCTAGTCATTGGTCTTGGTCTGTTGATTCCTCTCCTTTGAGCTCTTTGGACGATACTCTCTATAGACAGACGGTGGGTGCCCTACAATATTGTACATTAACTCATCCTGATATAGCTTTTTAAGTTAACCAGCTCTGTAAGCACCTGCATAACCTGTCCCTAGCTCACGTGGGAGCCGCCAAGCGTATGTTGCGTTGTCTAAAGGGAACACCTGACTTAGGTCTATGGTACAACCCTAGTTCTCTTCAACTCCAGGCATTCCGTGACTCCGATTAGGCTGGAGATACAAGTGACAGACGTTCCACTACTAGTTATAGTATCTTTCTTGGCTCTTGTCTTATTTTGTGGTCTGCCAAGAAACAGAGCGTTGTTTCACGATCCATTACTAAAGCAGAGTATCGAGCATTGTCCTTAACCATGGCTGAACTTTACTCGATTCGTATGCTTTTTCGTGATTTTCAAATTCATACTGCCTTGTTCCATGGTGTGATAACATGGGTGCTCTTGTATTGGCCTCCAATCCTGTGTTCCATGCTCGTACGAAGCACATTGAAGTCGATTATCACTTTATTCGGGAAAAAGTGCTTAACGAGGATATTCTTATTCGTTATCTCAGTACCCATGATCAGCTTGTAGACATATTTACCAAAAATCTTGGTACAACCAGGAATCACATCTACGATCCAAGCTCATGGTCGCGTTTCCTCCCGTTAGCTTGCAGTAGTATGTTAGGAATATGGATAAACGAGAAGAATATCCCTATGATCCCATGACCCCACTAGATTAGCAGTTCCTCAATTATCGGATGTAGTTATGTGATTATGCCAAATCCGTGGGATTCACTTACTGTAAATCGGTTGTACACAACTTCTATATAGTCATACACATACATATGGCTTGGATCATTGAAGATCCTGCCCTGCTTTGAGTTTCAACATCTTCTCTCAATTGTTTATCAAATCCTTCATCCCGAAACACCATTCTCAACAGTTTGGTAGGTATTATCCCAATCAATCCAGTAATGGCATTTGTGCTTGTGTCGTCCAAAGAAAGTGCCTTTGAGGTTTATTAATCTCCTGCAGAACACCTTTGGGAGCCTTGTACATAGAGAAGTAGAACACCAGAAGACTTGACAATACACTCTTGATAATAGTAACACGTCCCCCAAAAGATAGATATCTATTTTCCTACTTAATATTCTTTGTCTCATCTTTTGAACTAGGGGACTTTGGTCTTCACATACTATTTCTTATGGGGTTGCCCCCTACATGTAAGCCAATCCACAAGAAAAGTAAGCTCCTGATCTCGCAGTGAAGACAATCTGCGAATTCAGTTGTCAGGCCTGGCTCTAAATTGATTCCAAGAAACCAACTTTTCGAAAAATTAATCCTAAGATCAAATACCATCTCAAAAAATCTGAGCATGCTTTTCATGACTTAAATATTGTCCTCCGTCCCTGCACCAAAGAAAATAATACCACCACCGTACAAGGAATGAGCATAAAATTGATTACCACCTTTTACTCCCAAAAAACTATCTGTTTCAGCAGCTTAAAAAGCATGAGATTGAGTCCTTTAGTGATGATTAGAAAAAGAAAAGCAGAGAGAAAGTCTCCTTGGCCAACCCGTTTTGCATATTGAATTCAAGGTAGAACAAAACTCTCTTGAAAAAGCGTAAAGTGCGGTATGTTTTTACTTATCCAAAAATAATGCATGGTTGTTATGTTTTGTTTTGCCATGGCTAGGAGTCCAATGCCTTATTCCAAGTGGGGGCTGGATCAAATGGGCTTCTAAAAGGTATGTCTTCCTTTGGTCTGGCTTCTATTTGTTTCAATATTGAGCCGGTACAGTGACTCGTCGGCCCATCAATATATATTTTTTGGTAGGTAAAATTGTTGAATAAAGTCAAGAACAAACAGCCAGCAAGCCACCAACAAGCCACCAACAAGCCACCAACATTGAAAAGAAAGTAGAAAAGGGGCAGCCACATTTTCCTCAACATTTATTGTGTTTAGCATGCTTTGTACACTATAAAAGGATGTTGTAAGATGTAGGAGTAATCTAAGCTAAAGTTCCTACGTTTTCTAGTAATTGTATCAAAGGAAAATTATTGTAAGGGACCGGATTCGCTTCCACAGATTTGTTAATGGGGTCTGTTCTTGCAAGGATTTCTTAACTGAATTGCCTAAAGTTCCAAATTTAAAAATAGAGAAGTAGCTGCAGAAACATAACTAAAGAATCCTAATAATATGGCCTTTTGATCATGCGTGGGATGGGGTGGGGTGGGTGCTTCCACGAAAATTAATAATTAAATCAAATGAAAAACATATATTAAGTTTAGTATTATGGCAAATGAACTTAATTAACCAGCTTCATGAGGCAATCAGACAGATTTGGCTTAGGTATCAAACGATGGATTGCTCTTATCCGAAAAATTTACCAAACATCGGACAGAAAAAAATATCCCGACTTTAACTTGCAGTTGTTCGCGTTTAATTAGTTTAGCATCATCTAAAAAATTGGAGATGCGATTAATGGATATTGTTACAGCATATCTTTATGGATCACTCGATAAAGAAATTTATATGAAAATTCCGGAAGGAGTTAAGATGTCTACAACATCTCCATTAAACTCCAAAAATCATTATACGGATTAAAACAATCCGGTCGGATGTGGTATAACAAGGATATTCCAATGATGTAATTTGCTCATGTATATCTATCAAGAAAAGCACATATGGTTTTGCTATAATTGCAGTCTATGTAGATAACTTTAATCTTATTGGGACTCTAGAAGAGCTCAATCAGATTGCAACACATCTAAAAATGAATTTGAAATGAAAGATCATGGCAAACGAGATTTTGTCTAGGACTACAAGTTGAGCATGTCTCGAAAGGAATATTTGTACATCAAACAACATATACAAAGAAAGTCTTGAAAAACTTTCATATGGAACATGCACATCATTTATCTACACCCATGGTGGTAATGTCACTAGATACAAAGAAAGATTCATTCCGTTTTAGTCAAGACGATAAAGAGATACTTGGTCCTGAAGTACCATATCTCAGTGCCATAGGCGCATTAATGTAGCTTACAAATTGTACGA
Source organism: Pinguicula moranensis (assembly GCA_028565015.1). Lineage (NCBI taxonomy): Eukaryota > Viridiplantae > Streptophyta > Magnoliopsida > Lamiales > Lentibulariaceae > Pinguicula > Pinguicula moranensis. The sequence goes on along the minus strand of JAOWBN010000001.1, from coordinate 844,388 downwards.
GACCAGACATAACTTTTTCAGTCAATCTCCTTACAAGATATAGTGCTACTCTGACTCAGAGACACTGGAATGGTATCAAGAATATTCTCCGCTATTTAAGCGGCACCCATTAGGATTATTTTATAACCGTGATATAAAATCACAGTTAATTGGATATGCAAATACAGGTTATTTTTCTGACCCGCACAAGGAACGATCTCAGACCGGATAAGTTTCACTTATGGTAGTACTGCAATTTAATGAAGATCTATTAAGCAGACATTGACGGCCACATCATCCAACCACTCAGAGATTATTGCAATACATAAACCAAGCAGAGAATGTGTTTGGTTGAGGACAATCATTCAACATATCCGAACAACATGTGATCTATCCAAAACGTCAAACACGCCGACAATATTATATGAATAGTTTCGCATCATCTGAAAAATTGAAGATGCGATGAATGGATGTTGTTACAACATATCTATATGGACCACTCAACAAAAAAATTTATATGAAAATCCCAGAAGAATTTAAGATAACAGCAACATCCTGTGGCAAACAGAAGAATATCTACTCTATTCAACTCCGAAAAATTATTATAAGAATTAAAACAATTCGGTCGGATGTGGTATAATTGATTGATTGAATACTTTGTAAAACAAAGATATATCAATAATGTAATTTGCCCATGTATATTTATCAAGAAAAGCACATATGGGTTTGCTATAATTGCAGTCTATGTATATGACTTAAATCTTATTGAGATTTCAGAAGAGCTCAACCAAACTGCAACACATCTAAATATGATTTTAAGATGAAAGATCTTGACAAAATGAGATTTTGTCGTGCCCTACAAGTTGAGCATATCTAAAAAAGAATATTTGTGCATCAAACAACATATACAAAGAAAGTCCTGAAGAACTTTCACATG
>JAOWBN010000001.1:809788-821519 GCA_028565015.1 Pinguicula moranensis | reverse complement strand
ACTATGCCTGCATGGTGGATATGCTTAGCCGTCAAGGAAATGTAGAAGAAGCTCTTGAATTTGTGAATAATATGCCTATGGAACCTGATAAGCGCATATGGGGAGCCCTTCTTGCTGGATGTAGAAGCACTCGTGGATCGACTGAAGTTTTGGAACTTGTGGCCAAGAAACTCATAAGTATGGACTCAGAAAATGCTAGCTTCTATGTGCTTCTATCTAATCTATATGCAGACCAGGGTAAATGGAAAGAGGTAGAGGAGTTGAGAAACATGATGGACACCAAATCACTGAAGAAAGTTATGGGTTATAGTACAAGTTGAGCCAATGACCCAAACTATCGCACTTCAGGTCATACTTCTCATTCTTCTTCTTGACCTCAAAGATTAACTGCAGGTTTCAATTGCTTCAAGACAATTGACTCTGAATTATAAATTTGGTTTACGTGTTAATACCTCTTCTCTCGGATTGATCTTACGCTCATCTCTAACACATAATCTATTTGCCTATTGTTTTCCTTTTTCATTCAATGGTGCATAACTGATCATATTGAAGGAGGTACTAAAAAATTTATTGCTCAATTGAAGACCATAGCGCTTTATTAACTCTTCTGCTTGTTGTAACTCCCTGCATTAATTCTGGAATTTAGTTAAGCTATCTGTTTCTCCTTTTCATGACCATTTAAAAAGAATGAAGAAAACCAACATCCCTCTCTTATCACGATTTTGACAAAATGAAAGGTGCAATCCTTGAAGTAGTTCTTGTTAGTGCTGAAGGAATTGGCGGCACAAGCATACTTGGTAGTCACAGTTCTTGAACATGTTTTATATGTTGCTTTCTTCAAATGAAGTGCTTGAAAATTATGTGTATCCTGTTTCCACAGGAAATGCTGCTTATCATGTTATACTTGAATGTGGTGCTCAAATATGCAGAAGCAAGGTTTCATCAGGTTATGTGGAAGAATATTTCTCACTCAGTCATCACTTACTAGATTTCACCATCATGCTGACACTATCTGCCTCAAACAGAAAATCTAAACAAGATCTATTGGAACGAAAAGTTCATATTCGAATTGCCACCATCTGAGCTGGAAACTCTCAGCCACCTTAAACTCACGATTCTGAGCAAGGAATATCTCCAAGATGACGAATTTGTTGGTGAAACCATGTAAACTTCCTGCTGGAAGCATCACGTTCCATATGCATGCTTCATTTCGTGATCTTTTCGTGCGTGATTCTCTGATCTGATAAATAGATATCCTCTTTTCCCTTGAAGGATTTTCCTGAAAGGATTGCTTGTGGAGGGAGGTTACCGGGGGACGATAGAGTTAACTCCAGCACCATTCAACGTGGTTCTTGAAGATGACACTTATAAAGGGCAGCTAACCATTGCATTGAAATTCATACCAGACGTATGTTTCTTCTATTCAGGAATGTTATTATACGAATGAATACATTATCAGATGACAGATGATTCTTTACTTTTCTTTCAGATTATTCTTCAGACCAAGAGAAAACAATATGCGAAGGATACAACTGAAGTTGGCAAAACCATTTGCAACACGACTTTGAGTTTCATCCAAATGAAATGGTGGAGGCTGCTCTTTTCTTGTGGGAAATGACCAGAAAAAACACAGTTAGAAAGCAGCAACAAATCTGATTATCAATATGTGTATGTTTGCAATTCTTGAGAAGCTACCTTTTCAGTAATCAAGATTCATCTTCAAGTAGTTGATGCAAAGGTTTTAGTATGGGGGTGGGAAAGTTTTAAGAGGTCGGAATATATATAGTAAAATCATCTTCTAAAAGAAATTATAAAGCTTAAGGGGGCGGCTGCTCCCACCCCCAGATCCCACAGATTCATTTGACGCTGTTTGAATAATCTGAAACATCCTTGGGCAACTCGCCCCCACTCTGAGGCACGTTCTCTATTTTAGAACAAAAAACAAAGGATCGACAATGGAGTGCACGTAGAACTTCTGGATTTAATTTCAACTTAAAAATCAATGAGCAAGAAAGATTTGAGCTTCCAGTTACTCACACGAGTGACGAAGTAGTAAGATTTGGATTCCCGAATAACAGAATATGTAATCCAAAACATCTCATTCTCAGTATTCTATTATAGGCAACTTCATTGTACTTGTTTCACTAGTTACTAAGGCCATCACCGGAACCGTCAAGAGTCCCTTTTTCAGCCAAGCTCTGCAAGTTCATCACACGAGTTCTAGATTTTCTTGAACTCGAATGAAGAAATAAGAAGGAATCAAGAAATTTTTCCATGATATACTACTCGGTTCAGGGAAACAAAAAGGAATCCTTCAGTTCGTATTTTTTATTGATCAAGTTTTGGGAGGAAGACTGAAAAAGGGGAATGTTCCAAACGGCAGCCCTCCATTTCAACTGTTCAAATTCAAAATCTTGTCACCATTAAAAGGTATATAAAGATGGATACCGTTCCTTTTTGGTGTAAGTGTGCAACTGACGTTTTGGTTGGCTTTTTTTCTGAGGTGGCTTCTCCACTCAGCTGGAGGGGCCTGAAGTCGCCGGTTCGGGCAGCTCTTTCAAGCATGGAACTGATGAAGAAATAATGGAATTAGGTGAACTTTGGTTCTTCAGTTTAGCTCTTTTCTTAGCTTCAACTTGCATGGCATGTATGCCTGAGTTATGGTGATTTGTAATTTTTAGGCCAGATTTCAGTATGTTTCCACTTATGTGTCCATATCTACAGAGATGGAATAGCTGAAGGAGAGATTTTCAAAGCTTCTGCTTGGAGAGGCCATGTCTGGATGTGGAAAAGGTGTCTGCAGTGCTGTGTCAATCTCCAATGCCATCACAAAATCTCTATGGCATGTTTACTGTTAAGACAAAATCAGTAAATTTATGGCGCATATCTCCTTTTATATTGATCTTACCACTGATTACTTTTGATGCAATGCAGCTTCTGTATTCGGTCAGCACCATAGATTAGAGCCTCTGCATCTTGAGAAGAAACTGATGTGGAAGAGAGAAATGAATTGCCTTTTATCTCTGTGACTACATGTTAGAATTCACTCCAACAGTACAACCATAGAGGTTGGGAGTGATTCAGATTTTGCACCCGAGTTCAAATTTTTATTCTTGTCCTAGTTTTCATACATATAACAAGGTAAGAAACAGTGTGTAGGTGATGAATAGCAGACCAAGACCAGATATTTACGCCAAGCTGCCAGCATTAAGAAAACTTGATGCTATGCTTCTGGTAAGAACACAAATCCCCCTAATGCAGAGGATCCAAGTTTCTTTAGATGCATGTGAATCTCATGATAAAGGAACTGATTTTTTGATCCTCAACAGGATTCATTGGACAGCTTTCGGGTGACTGAGTTTTGGTATGCAGAACAAGGAAGCATATCAATCAATTTGAGTCGTTCGGGATCCTTCAGGAGGATAGTTCAGCCACATCCGCAGAGGAAAGAGGAAACATGGTGGCTGCCAGTTCCTTGAGGAGTTCAAGAAACAACTGCGCCAACCAAATTCACAAGGCCGCAATGGCGATAAACAGTGGGATCCTTGCTGAAATGCACATCCCAGAATCATGCCTGGCTTCTCTTCCTAAGGTAGTGAATGATGTAAGCTGCTGCCTCCTGGTAAATGGTAGTTTTCCAAAGATACTTTATATTTTTCTATTCTTAATTGTAACAACAGAGTGGGAAAGCCAGTGTGGGAGAGTCAATCTACCGCTACATGAATACTGCTGAAAAATTCTCACCAGAATATCTGCTTGACTCTCTCAACATCAGCTCCGAGCCTCCGAGCATGAGCTTGCAGACAAAGGTGGAAGCTTCAACGTACACATGGCGCCGTCAAATGTGCCTAACTTACTCAAAGTCATCGTGGGACATGATTAAAGATCTTGTCTCTGACACTGACAGAAGCGACAAGAATCATGTTCGAGCAGAACTTTTGTTGTTCTGCCTGAAGCAAAGATATCCTACCTGCAAAATCCAGTATAATAAGGCAAGCTTCAATATCTAGAAAACATGAAATTGAGCTAATAATCCTTGAGTATTTTTTGCAGGATGTAGGTCAAACAGTCCTTGAGAGCTACTCTCGAGTATTACATGGTTTTATCTGCAAATAGCACATCCTCAATCCATTCAGGATTTTCTCCTTTTTCCCGTGTAGTTGTAGGAAGAAGCACAGCCTTTCTGTCCATGTATCACATACCATTCGGATTTTCAGTCATTCTCGTTTCATTGTACGAGAAATGGTTGACTTCTTGAATTGTAAGTTGTTCCATGTGAAAGATAGTTGAAAAAATTAAATCAAAGTCCTCTTCACTGTATGATTGACAAAATCAAATTAATAAATATAAACTGGAAGATCTACAATCAATTAACGAATTTTATGCAATTAGATTCAAATGATTATATTAAATTTTAGTGTTTCTAATGAAGCAAATTTAATACATCAAATCATACAATACATGGATTGCAATAAAAATAATATCTTGTATAATTATAAGGATAAAATTCACAAACAATTTAATTATGAATATATTAGATAGATTATGTTGTAAATCTCCGGAATAATCTACATTAGCACTGTTGTCCTTTATGCAAATGCCTGCTTTAGAAACTTCAAAAAGACGGGGCATACTAAACGTGCCACATCATAAATCACGATAATCTGTAACAAAACAGCGCTGAGCACAGGAGAAGATACATTCTGTTCAGGGAAGGGAACGGAACCAGACATCTTCGCGCTAAAAGCCATAAGAGTTCACACTCTGAAAAATAGATTATATTGAATGGAATGTCAACCGCCACGCATATGGGCACCCAGCTCTCCAAACTGCTCATCAGCTTCTACAGTGTCTGGAGATAAGCGAACAGCATCCAGCTTCTGCTTCAGGATATCGATGGCATTCAATAACAACTGGGGAGCTTTAATAGCACCGGTTGTCTCCACTGTGAAAATGAAGCTATCTTCCTTGGCATGGATCTCTACCAGTCCTGACTTACCCATGGCTTCAGCTTTCTTTAGCAACTCCTCATCGTACGTATAGGCCTCAGCATCAACAACATAAACCTGAGAACGGGGCAAAACAATGGTTACTGTTTACAAGGACAGCGCAGGAACAGATAAAAAGAGGCCATAAAGTATCATTCCAAGTTTTCATAAACAACTTTGCGACCTGATGAGTATTGGGATTAATGTCAAACACTTTTGTGGGACTACTATCGACGAACTCTTTTCTCTCCTCCAACGATAAGGTCTCCATCATCTCTTCATTAATATAAATCTCAGGTTCATACATGAACGTCACAGTGGCTGCAGGCGACCATTTGGCATGGTCCTTGCCAATTCCTTTCCGGGCTATGGCTCTTAATACCAGCTCCTGGCCACGACGCAGCTTCACAATAATTATTCCCCTATAGCATGAAACATTTGATTATCGCATCAACCATAGAAACAAAGCATCCACTTACACTTGAAAACACAGCAATAGGATGTTTCAAAAGTTATGCAAATGAGCTTATAGAAATATGGTTCCTCTTCTATTAGCTCCCACACCAAAGAATCCATCATATATCGAATATGCACAAGTAAAATGTTCTTGTTTCTTGGAACATATGATCCAAAAATGCATCAATGTTAGAAAATAGATGGATTCTTATCAGAAAATAGACGTGACTAATATGGAATATTCTATTGCGTGAAGCGGCCTAAAGCAATTTCATTATTGTTCCATTCTCTCTAAACAATCTCTCCACCCGAATTAATCAGTCTTCTGTAACTTCCCTGAATGAATACTTATCAGAAACTAGTGACAGTAAAAATGGCCTCATTCCTGCGCTCGTTCAGGCAAAACCCCTTCACAACTACCAGCATTTAACCTCTTCACATTCTCTTTAACTGGCTTGCAGTTGTTCAGTAGCTATTTTTCAACTCTGAAGTTTGTCCACGACAAAAGGAAAGTATCATGAGCCCACCAATTATAGTATTAGTTATTACCCACTACCAATGGGAGAAATTACGGATTTCAACATAACGAGAAATTGTATCCGTCAGATAAAATTCAAAATAGCAAACCACGTGTATCAACCCCCGAGCATCAGCAAGGAACCAAGCACAACTTACTTATTCTCCATGTTATCAAATGCCGATGATGCGTCTGAGAAATCCACAGGAACGACGGTATGGTCCGAGCTGTAGAGATCCTTTGAGGTCACATCAAGTGTCTGATCACTCATGCATTTAGCGCGCAGATGGAACTCCACCGAGCAGTACTCGCACTGTCCATCTCCATCGCATGCGTCGCAGTCCCGTGAGAAACGCATGGACATTGCGCGTTCGCTGGTGAGCGGAATGAGACCGAGGCGGTGAGCAATGAACTCATCGTTCAATACCGAGGAGTTTACCTCGATTTCCACCAAATCGATGGCGACCGTGGGGACCTCCGCAATCATGACGCGTCGGAGCGCATTGGCGATGCTGGCGTCGGTCTCTCGCAACTCAAACTTCATGAAATCGTCTCTCACGGTACGAATTTTGATCTTGGGGAATCTCTGATACGTCACGCTCTCCATTGTCGCCTCTTTAGTCTTTGCTGTCTCTCTCTCGGAGAGGGTATTCCGTATTCAGGTATTGTATAGTTGTATTGGCCTTTTGGGTGTTTCTTTCAAACTCTGAAAATCCAGACCACAAATTTCAAACATTGAACTTCCGTACACATGGCCAATATGGGCCACAGCGGATGCGAAGGGGTGGACTCCGAAATTTTGGGCCAATATACGCATTCGGAATTTTGATTCGATTTCAAATTATTTTGGTAATAGAATGTAATTTTCGAATTGATATGTAATTTATTTTGGAATTTGAAATTCGAAAATTTGAAAACCAGTTTGAAATTCGGAAATTTGAAATTTTTAAATAATAATAATAATTAAAAAAAATATTTTGAAAATTCGAAAATATTTCAAAAATTCAGATTTTTCTAAAAAAAGTTCGGATTTAGAAATTCAGAAATTCACCCTATATTTTATATCCGATCCGAAATATAATTAGAACTAAAATCATATTCCGATCCGAAATTCGGAATTCGAAAAATTTCAAAAATCAAAATTTTTGAATTCGAATTTCGAATGCCCAGCCCTAAAATGAGCCGGTAATAGTTGCATCCAAAATCTTCACACACAAGTTAACAAGCGCGAATGTACACTTTGGTGTAGATATTGAAAATTCAATGTACGTGTTACAAGTACTTTGCTGTAATTTTAAAGTTCTATAGCTACAATTTAACCCAACTTCCATGTGGTTACCTAAAATAGTTGTTTATCTCTTTCTACTTTGATTATTTTTTTATTATTATTGATCAACTTATTCACATATGTTTTTAAAAGGAGCCAATTTAACCCATATGCTTAAGAAAAAAAAAAAAAGGCAATAATCACTCATGCCATAAAATCGACTTTTTAACACATAAATTGAAGTGTCTCATGTGTTTTGGCATTTTTTTTTTTTATAAGTACTCGGCCGATTTGATTCTTTCGAAAGTACAAGACATTAAACTGCCCAATAACTTTTTTTTTTGTAGTTAAATAATTTCATTATACTAGCAGCCATGTGACCATATATTTACAAGTTTTTTTTGATAAGTCATATATTTACAAGTAGATTAGCCTCTACATTGCCTTTCCATCGAAGACAGTAGCTATCTACAACTCAGAATCAGCCAACCCAAGTAGGCTAGACTTTCAGAATGCTACAAAGGAAATTTTACAACAAAGCCGAGGAACTCTAAGCCACTCCCCAAAGGTTATACCCTTGAACTTGATATTTGTGGCTGATATCCAGGTCCAGACATTTAGTTGAACCCATTCAAGAGAGGATAAAGTAGTTGTTTCACCATCAAATCTTATTGCATTCCTACCTAGCAATAAGCATTGCACGACCGCCTCCCAGATTGCTCGTCATACTTCTTTGCCTTCCTTGCCAATGACCAATGCCATATGTTTCCCATAATGACTTTGAATCACTGCATCCTCTCCGTATAACAAGCCAAACCAGTTGTACACATTAGTCCATATAACTCGGCAACATTGGAACATCCAATGAAGCAGTGCTGGGAAGTTTCTATATGTATCCCACAAATTACACAGCTCTTCATTTCCTCATATAAAGCTACTCCAAACTGCCCAATAACTGAAGTACAAAGAGATATGAATGGCTGTTAACTCGATTAGTAAAGCAGCTTTTTATTTGCATTTTCATAGCCCGATTCGTATTTGCATAAAGGAATAATACAAGGAACGGAAGATTCTGGGTCACAAGTGGACCAAAAATGCCACATATCATAAATTAACAAAGAGGAGAAGCTACATTCTGTTCCTGGTAATCTCAACGGATCAAAGAAAATGAAAAATCCATCTCTCTATATACAACAACTATCAAGTACACCATCCATCCACAATCGCGGGTTAGTAATGAGCACGGCCTCGGAGTCATCTTCTGATACTGTTCCGAACCTCGGGCCGCAGTTGAAAGACACTTGCTTCCCAAAAGAAGCCTTTTTGGCTGCACAAGGCAGCAAGGGCAATCCCACTCTCTCCAAGATGTGCAAGAGATTGCAAGCTGGGTCACTAAGCCAGCCAAATAAATGACAAGTGAAATTTTGGGTCGCCTTGCAATCAGCTGTCTTCGTCTACTGCCCCAACGTATGTCAGATCTGTCCTCCTTACCCTCACGGCCCCTTTCAGCCAGTGGATAGCCTTTAAATTAGCGTGATCGCTGCTCCCGATAACAGCGGAATTGGGTGAAGGCTGGCCTGATCCAGCCCCATCCTCCAAAAGGGTCCATTGGTCAATATCTGCATCAAGATCCTGCATCATCATCTGTGGTTTGGTTTTCAAGCTTGGGGAAGCACGCCCAGGCAAGATTGGATTCTTCTGAGGCATGCTTGAATTTAAAGAGGTTACAGGATTGCTGGGTTGAAGACAAGCAAGCGCAGCAGGAGGTAGTGATGGAGGCTGGCAGGAAAGGGGAATCCGGGAAGATGGAAGGATAATGGGCATTGCAGTTTGAATGCGCCATCGGATAGCCTCAGGCAACTCCATGTGGTCCAATTCATTCTGCAGAAAATTACTACTGATAAAACACAGATTGCAGCGACTTAAGTACAAAATCAAGTACTGAACAAAGAAAATGAGACTTGTAATATGAAGAAAAGATAATTCCAAACCTGCATGCTTTCTGCCACTTCACGGTCAAAAACAACGTAGTCCCTGTTGTACTCGGTTGACTTTGATTCAGATTTTGTTTTCAACCAGCTTGGCTGGTGGTTGCTAAGCAAAACATGTAGCACCAATAGTAAAGAATCAAACAAGCTTTCGCCACATAAAACTGTGGAAGCATTAGATGCCTCCATAAGAGACTCCACATTTCTCTTTGATGAAATCACTGCAGTATTGACAAAATGGCAAGAATCTTCATGTACTACTCTGCTTCCAAGGAGGCGTAAAATCACTGAAGCAAGAGCATATCTCATATTACGGGTTGAAGGCTCCCTGTCCAAGCAATCAGAAACGGAAATGAAATGCAGTCACAATCAAGAAAAAAATATTATTTTTTCTTGAGAAACGGCTAAAATCACCTATAAAAAATCAATGATATAAGGAGATGAACGGTCAGAATATCTGTATCATGTTTGATCTAGGATAGAGGTTAATGATTTGATCAGAAGAAATAACTTTAAGGATCAAACCGGACAGGCAGGAGGTGAAACTTCATCCACCCAATCATTGTCAAAAGAAAAAGCACCTATGAGGGTTTAGGGTTTGCACATTTAGAAGACGAGGCAATCAGAAAGTCAACACACCTGTCAGTACAAATAATAGGTAGTAATCTCAGAAGGAACTGCAAACGCAAGGTCATGGAGGCTCGCAATGCTGCAGGAGAAGGTGGAACGGAATCGGTAGAACCAGGTAACTGCCTGGATATAATAGGACTGCCACCTTTCCCACTTTTTCGGCTTCCACTTTTATTAGCAGGGCTTCCAATAGTAGGACTAGCAGTCGCAGGAAGCTTGCAGACTCCGCGAGTAACTGCATTAATTTGCTGCTCAATGTTACTCATCTGCTTGATCATTTCATTAGCAAAATTATTACGCAAGTCATCAGAGCCTTGATCCACACATGGAAGGATGAGCTCAATAAGTGCTTTCTCAGTCAAATGCTGTTGACTAACGACGAACCCATCGACATCTAAAAGACCATTTACTTTTGTGGCAGAATCATTCCCCTCATCAACAACTTCTCCTTCTTCAAGGATACCAGCTTCTGATTTCCATTTATAGCCCTTGTTTATCACTGGACTAACAGCGGCATTACACCACCCCCAGGGTTTCCAGTATTGGGGCTTCAAAGACAGCTCTTTGAGATCTGAAGCAATATTCATAATCTTCTGCCCAATTGATTTCTTACCATAAAGAACTTCAGCTCCTCTAAGTAACCACTTGGCCTGGGATAACATCGAGTCCTCGAGCGACTTCCCAAACAAGCGCACAGCTTCAGAGAACAATGGAGCAGCACCAGGCCTCACCAAAAGTCGGGTAAGTATAATTTGAACAAAGTTGCTCTCATTCTCAGAAGCACTGCTTTTGTCTGCATGAGGTGAGAGAGATCTTATAGCATCAGCAAAAGAGACATCATTCTCCATCATCTTTTCGTTGATGGCCTGTTCATTTAGGAGGAGCCTGATCTCAACCCACTGCCAATGGAACTTTGCTGGTTGCAGGGTATCCAAAACATGTACAAGCTTACCCATCAGCCTTTTTACATTTTCTCCGTATTGTCTCTTCAACTCACCATGCCCAGTGATCCAAGTGCTTCCATCAAGTTTAACTACAGGTTCTGGTACTTTACAATCTATAAGGGCATCTAGAAAAAGACGAGAACGGAGAGGAACCAGGGCACCCACCTTCAAGTAGCTATCTGAACCAATAGATTCTAGCAGAGATACAAAGTCATAATCAAGGGTATCTGCAGAGATGAGATCATATAAGCCTCGAGTGTCTCGGAAACATATCTCACGAAATGGAATGTGCTTTATGGCATCGCCAATAGCAAATGCCAGCAACTGATAAACTCGATGGAAGTCTTCACGCACCCCAACAGTTGCATCAAGAATAGGCTTCCATGTCAGAAATGCAAATAAAGAATAAGCTGGCGGAAAGACTAAGTTTAAAGTTAGTGAACGCTGCATTCTAGAAAGGGCAACAATTGAGGCTTCACCTAAGAGATCCACAATGAGTCCATCAGAAACAGTTCTGCAGTTCCCTACAAGTACCCTAAACCAGTTCACCGAAACTTCAAGCAGATTCTCCACCTTCAAAGACCCCATCGAGCGTGCATTACCATTCACATTTGATTTCAAACTCCTGACAAACTGAACAAGATCCAAACCTTCTTTTAATCTAAACAGGGCAACCATTCTTTCCAGGCTTGCAACACCTTGCAGAATGCACCCAATGACGAGGGCAGAAACAGATGCCATAATTCTTGCACCTCTACCCAGAACAGTTTTATTGGAATGATTTGAACTCTCATTAGGCATATTTGCATTAACATCTTGAGATTCAGGAGACATCTGAAACTGACTCCGAGGCGCCTTACCAGGGGCAAAAGCTTGCAACAGGGTAGAAGAAGCTTCTGTGGCAAGAGCAACCTCAAACACCCGACTCTGGCGTTCTCCAA
>JAOWBN010000001.1:797173-808900 GCA_028565015.1 Pinguicula moranensis | reverse complement strand
ATGTGGACTTGAATGTCTTTTCCCATTCAACAACACTAGCTATGTTGCTATACTTCTTGAGGAGTTGCCGAGCATAAACCAAGACTATCGAGCCAGAAAGTCTACCCTTGGCCGCCAGTAGCATACCAACACGTTGCATTGTGGAAGACAACATTTCAGGAATAAGATCAGCTGCAACCATTGTATTTTCGTAACTGAAACAAATAATTAAATGTGAGAAAATAGCATATAATACCCCATCTACCTTGCTTACCATCTCAACTATAAGAAATTCATACAGACTCTAATAAGGAAGACAGAAAACGGAAGACAGAAAGGGGAAGACAGACAACGATGGTTCCTATATTCAGAAACCATGAATATAAAACCCAGTGTAGTAATCCAGAAACCATTTTTGACAACTAGAATACAATACGGACTTAGCCCCATATTCAACAGACGAGGCGGAGAATTCCAATTTGGAGCAAGAAGTTATTACCCATTTTTCAAACCAAAAAAAGATAGCAATGCCCAGAAGCAGAATACATATAACTAGTGTGACACCAACTTTTAGTAAGTACTGGCAATTGAAGGTGGCATATTGTCTAGTATGTTCATACAACAATTATGAAATATGTAAGAGTAATTAACATGACATTTAGGAATCTAAGTAATAAGCCAGGGAGCATATACAATAAAATAACTCATCAAGAAGAGATTGAGAGAACACCTGCGAATCAATGATAAAAGAAGTGCCTCCCCTACTTCACACAGATTATTGTCCACAGTCCGAGAAAATATCACAGGGCTCCGGCCAAAGATGGGAGGATTGCATGGAACTCTCGGTAACAGCCAAAGAAGGAACCTTGCTGCTGAAACAAATTCATTACAGACATCCATCAGGTACAAAATTGCAGATAACTCATCTTCACCAAGCCGCCAGTGCCTGGAGTTTCTATCATCACCAGCAGGAGCGGACCTGCCATAAGGGCTAGCCTTGGTTGTAGTCTTTTCAGACTCTTCAATAAGTTGCTTTACGACAGATACCAACCATACCACAAGTCTCCTTTTCTCTACGAATCGCATCTGCTTCAGAAACTTTCCTACTGAAACGATATCACCAAGGGGAGTTTTTCCAGTACCATCGATCAATTTTGTGAAATTATCAGAACCAGTCCTATGGTGTGGGCAAGCCATCCTACCTTCGCATACATGGCTTGTCGATGCTCCCTGACTACCTTCAATTCGAGCAGCAGCTAATTGTGCAAGACTCTGAGTTTTACGGCCAGATTTCTGTCTACTCCTTGGCATCTGCTTTGATGGCTTAGGAGGTGGTTCAGCTCTAGAAGAATCTATATATTTCATCTCCTTTCTTACCCACCACAACTCATCTTCTACAGGATATAACTGTACAGTAGGCCTCTGTTCTTCACTTAGTTTTTGTCTCTTAATCCTCCTGCATTCTTCACATACAGATGTATCTTGATTGCCACCTATACTGTTGTACCATTCACTAGGCCTCTTAGTATATCCAAGAGATTCATCAACTCCAGAATCCATTGTATATGATGAGTGATGGGGAAATTGTAATAGTATAGAAACTGCAGCTTTTACATCTTCTAACTTCTTATCTGCGTCCACATCTACTGTTGATGAATGTGAAGTTGCCTGAAAGTACCACTGATCAACAGAAGATGGAGAATCAAACCCAATTCCTGACTTGAAATGATACTTTCGTCTCTTAGTCCCACTCTTTGCACTAGCGGTTGATTTATTTTGTCCAGTTGGCCCATGAAGAACCAGTCGGCGTTCATTTGAGTAAATATTTGTTGCCTCCACAAGAATTGATAGTTCAGCAATCTGGGATTCTTCTAGCAAATCATGAATATAGGAAGCAGGCAAATGCTTCAAGAGTTTGTAATGCCTCTTCTGCTTTACCAAGTCAACCATGGGCCCATTCCCATCCATCATTCCACTGACTATCAGCTGTCTGCCATATGCAAGGGGATTGAAAATACCAGACCGAATCAATTCTCCTACCAGAAGCTGCAACCTTTTAAAACCCTCTCCATTGTGCACTTCATGTTGATCAATCCAACATACAATAATATCATGCAACGGGCCCGGGCTCTCAAAAATATCTGAAGTATCTCTAATTTTCTGGTCCTGACTGCCAAAGTTGGGAAAATTGATCATCTTCAGTTTTAGAAGTCGTATTGCTATAAATATCTGAGAGACATCTTTTCTTCCAGTGAACTTCAGACCATGCGGAGGTTCACTGCGAAAATTCCTATACTCACAAGTCGCCCACTCGCAGATAAAGAAAACGGAACACATTGATTTAGATGCAACTCTTCCTATATGCTTTAGTGATGAACGTAGGCAGGGGCTCACATCAGCACTCCAACGTTCAGCACAAAGTCCATCCCAACAACTTTCAAAGAGCAAGTTGTATGAAACACCAACATCTCCACTCATCAAAGCTTTGTCCAGCATCTGGACAGCTTTAGCCATGTTATGACCAGTATGATCAGGTCTGGCTGCTCTTGACAGTGTCTCAGCACGCTTTTGAATTGATGACACAACACTTGGAAAGGACAACAACTCCGCTTGAACCTCATAATTTCTATCTCTAAGCCCAGCAACAACTTCAACATGACCATACTTCAGCTTCTTAGTATCTTCAACCATTTTGGACAAGAAATTTCCATCATTTACCATGGGACTTACCACACACACTGGTAAAGGAAAACAGTCCAGGGCAACAAAAGTATCAGGTACAGCTAATATTAAATATCGAAGCATTTCAACAACAGCAGAGGTAGTGTAAGCACGCCGAGAGTTTTCAACAAGATCAGATCCACCAGGTGAGGGCTCTCGGATGAATCGAAAAGCTATACCCACCAGAGTGCGCACATAAGTCTGAGACGAAACAACAATTTCCACAAAACCATAAATTATTGGCAATAATAATTGCAGAACACTGAGCAAGTCCTTCTCCTGCATAGCGGTTCTAATATTATAGGAGTGAAAAATACAAAATACAAGGCAATCACTACACATAAATACAAAATCTTCTTTTTCAAGGAAGTGAACAATTAAGTTGTACCTGAAGCTGATTAAGAACCCAATCAATAATGAGGGAAGGAACTACCAGGCCCTCGGCATGATGCCAGTGAACAATTCTCACCACATACCACCATTTAGTATACAATGATGGCTCATCAACATTCATTACAGCTGAAGATGAATTGACCTTCTGCTGCAACGAACCAGCAAAAACAATTTGTGATGACCGATCTCGAATATTGGGGGCTGAATGAGAACGATTTCTTGACATAAAATCATCCAATAGATTCTGCAAGTACTCAATAGCATCTTTCGTCCACTGCTCTGAACGTGCAAATTGAGATTTATCATGAAACCCAGATGAAGAATTGGAAGAGGTAGCCCGAACCTGCAAGAATACAGCATTTGTTGATGCTTCTTAGGTCCAGAAAGCCAATTGAGCTAAGAGAATACAGCTATAGTGTCCTGTCATTAACAAAATAAATACCTGATTGAGATAAGTTACTTTTATGAACCATGTGGCTCTCAATAGAGGAACATTATCTCTAATCAGAACTTCAAAAAGAGATTTCCTCCTATAGCCATGAGGTACATGGTCGGCCAACGAACGCAATCTTTTATGTGGTTGCGATAAACCCTGTAGAAGACCCAAATTTCTAAGAAATAAGATCGACTTTCACATTTTCAGTATTGTCAAAAAAGAGACAAAAAGCTAATTTGGATAAGAAAATCTCCGGCAGCAAGAAGAGAAAGAGGACGATAAAATTAGTTTCACGGTTGAACTCTAACACAATCTGTCAATGGAAACTTTTATATGTTGCCCCTCTCACAATTTGCAAAGTATCGCCTTTTCTACATTTGCCAATTTAATGGAAGAAAAAACAAACCTCAATCCATTTCTTCCGGAAATCTTCTCCGCATGGTCTCTGATCGGGGAAAGCACCAGGTTTGTTCAACAGTGGACCAGAAAGTGGCACTCCATAAACTTGGCCCGCCTGCATAAGAAAAATAACACAAACGCAACTTTAAGATGGTTGAGATCATATAAGCTGGGGTGAAATAGAAACAAATCCATGCTTGTAGTTAAATAAATGAACGAAAATAAAAATATGTTATATTTCCAACATGATGATGGGCAGGGGCAGAAATGCAACACCTTTCGCTTCTGGGCGCGGGACTCGTTGATAGCTCTGTGGCATTTTCTAATCGCCTGCAAAAATAACTTCAGAATCACCAATAAAACCAAAGATGACTACGCTTGTTTGGTCATTAAAACAATAACAAACAACTTAAATCTCTATTTTAATAGCTCACCTCTTTGCACTTGACAATAATGGGCTTTGTGAAAGCCTGAATCTGTGACAGTGAAATCTCTCTAGCTTCCTGGTTTAGTTTCAGTATATTTTAAAAAATATGAGTAGATATACAGAAATTTTTAAGGAGACAATCCACAAATAAAACAGAGCAAATGAAAAAGACTACCTCAAGCCCTTCAAAAGTCTCTCTGTAACCAGATTGAGCATATTCCCTGGTAAGTGTCTCCTCTGGGCAATTTGGAGTCTGTGGATGGAGGTCAGGAGGCCCAAGCCTGTGACCATAGAATACAGCTAGAGTAAGTTGGGTGCACTGATGCACCAACATGAGATTGACTATAATATCATTTGGGACAGATGGAAAGATCAGACTGAAGAAGAAGAAAACCAAAGAGTTATCATAATGCTCTGAAGTTTAGTAAAGATAGAGGATGAAGGGAAGATGACACTTCGAAAAATAAATTAGTAAAAACGATGTTAGTTGAATGGAAATACCGGGCATTCAACTGCTCCTTATCACACTTCAACTTGTATGCTGTTAGATGAGAAGACCGTCTGAAAGAGCAAGACAAAACAATACTAGGTCAAATGTTTCCTGTCAAATAACTTCAATGAATATTACACACTTAATGCAATATGTTGATAGAATTCAACCAAATACAGAGTATTTGACAGTGGGTGGATTTACCTGGTAATACGTCATAAAGTTGAATGTACCAATATAAGTATTTCATTTTAAGTCAGAAACAAAACAAAGGTGTATTTAGTAGGCAATACTTCAAAAAGATAACACGTAATCTAAGCATTTCATTTTAAGACAGAAACGAAAGATCATATACCTACAGCTTGAAGTCTGATACAAGCTTAAAAAAGAAAAAGAATGTTACCAGCAAGGGGTTTAAGTTATAGCCAATCAGTAAAAAAGTTTCATCTTTTCAAAGGAATATCAAGCATTGACTGACTAAAATCCATTCACATTTAGTCATGTTCATCTTAAATGGTTTTCAATGAATTTAGCAATTCCAGTTTTAAGCCTAAATTTCCGCTAGCTAGCGGACTACTTGCACTCGTTTCCGTAGTCACTTCTTACTTCTCTCTGCTTATGAGATCATAAGAAGTCCGGAATTCTATAACTCTTTTCTAAATTGAAAGGAGCCACGTAAATAGAATTGATGTGAAGTCCTCACTGCTTAATTTTAAATCTAAAAATAAAGAAAAAATGAAAATGCCATATAGAAACAAGAGAAATCATATATATTAACAAATTATTTTCACATTCCATAGTATAGCAATCATAAGTAATCATCTGAGCAGACTTGCGATTTATCTATCACCTTTATAATAAGAATTTGAAGGAGTTATTAGCACCAGCTAAGAAAATTCATTAACATAATGCTCATATGCTCTCGACAATAGCAGTTGATGGAAAACAGATAGATTTTCCAAACTAAAAGCAAACCAACAAAAGAGCATTTACGCTCAACACTGTTTAAGGTGAACTTAGTTGGGAATATACTGGGTAGTTTGTTGTTGTACTGTTTAAGGTGAACTGGGACCCACTACATGAAATTGAACCACAGGAAATGCATGCAAACATACGCACTACCTTGAATTTACTGAGAAGTTAGACGGCAGAGACGATGACTCAACACGCGATGTATCTCTCGCTTGTATCCCTGAAAGTGCACTATTATTGACTGCACTAGTGCAGCTGCCAGCATGAAACCGTTGCATCTCTTCTAACAATCATCTGCATGCTGCCACCAGCATCGAGCAGCAACAATATAAACTGGCCAATAAGATGGCATTTAACAGCCTTAGTTTCATTAGAACATGTAGAAACGACTTTGCTTAAATATAAAGTCGCCATCAGCAGATAACATACGATGAAATTATACAAGCAGTCGCTCAAGATTTCACTATAATAAGGTAAAATCTAACAAGGATGTGGAACAAACACTAAAAGCCTCATACAGTACAAACACAATAAATGATCACTCCAGCTCATTGAGTTACAACTACATCACTAATTTCAGATATAAACAAGACAGGTATTTAAATTTGAAAAACTGATTACATCAATCAAAAATTACCATCCAGAGGAAACAAAAGCAGGACATTGATGAAACTTCTATACAGTACATGAAAATTAACAACTTTGCAGCAGCAGTATCTACATAACACTCCAAGTAACTATAGGCCAAGGATCCTAACTTCTTTTACTGATCACACTTATCTACACTGGCAACCATATAAATGGTAACTAATCAATCGCCAACAATGCAAAGAATCATAAACCTAAATAGCTAAAGGAGGCAAATTTGGCGTCCCCAGTAGTGAATAAGAAACAAAAATAATAAAAAATAAGAAACATACCTGATAAACTAAAATTGATCCAATCCCATCCCCGAATGAGTGGGATTACGAAGTATCAATGCTTCAATCTTTGAACTAGGGTTCAAAGGAGCAAAAAGTAGCCAAAGTTAGGGTTTTTCATAAGATAACTAAAAAATCAGGAGCTGGGTATAGCGAAAGATATCGAAATTGGGCAAGTAAGAAGCAAGAGTGAGATTCTCCCGTAAAAGGTAGATGTTTTACTGGGGTATTAAGGATTTGAAATCGAGTTGCTTGGATCAAATTTAGAGAAATTGCAGATTGTCTAAGCTTTTATTATTTATGTATGTATCGACGTATGTATAGATTGCACGACAGAAAAGGCATAGAGAGAGAGAGATATTGGGAAGTAAGATTTAGTGCGTTAAGAAAGAGAGAGAAAGAGAGGAAGAGTTGGAACTTGGAAAGACAAAGACTCGTTGAGAATGGAGGCTTCGATTGGTTATTTTTGGATTGCTGACAAACCAATTTGCAATGGCCTAAATTTTTGCATTTTCTAATTTTGGGTAATCTGGAAAAGAAGAGTAACTGAAGTTTCTGTCGTCAATTCTTCTATTTCACTCAATGTGGCATCAGCAAGGGCGGAGTGGTCACAAGGCAAGAGTCGTCAATTGGGAATATCATTCTTATAAAAAAAAATGGAAATATTATGGGCGGATGTAGGAGTTGGCCGGGCTCAAACCCTCACCCCGATAAATATTATTTTGTTAAAAAAAATAATAAAATAATATATAAATATTTTGTTATAAGGATTTTTATATATTTTTGTTATTATTTTTTATTAAAAATTAACTTTATAGTATATTATATGATTAAATTTTTAATTTTTATTATTATGTAAGCTGATAAAATTATTATTATTTTATAACTATTGAGTAAATAAATTATTTTATTATAATTACCACCCACATCAAAAAAATACATAGCCACCTAAAAAAAATTTACCGATATATATTATTTTTGTGCATTCAATCAATTTTTTTAGCCCACCTTAAATATTTTTCTGGATCCGCCCTTGGAAAATATTGATTTTGGTATTCCCTAAACTGAATATCAAATCAATTAAGATCATAAACGAAAAATCCTTATCGATCTGAATACCAAATTATCGAACTTATTCAGTAATTCGGCATTCAATAACCTGTATCGGTTTGATATTTTACCAAAAAATTGATCAATTTTTTTTTAAATTTATTTATAAAATAACAATAGTTCGCCTGTCATTTTAATTATCATTAATCAAAAAACCTATTTCAAAACTAGACAAAAAAATAAATGAGAATCTACTTGGGTATCAACAAAGTTCTAATTCTACTATAAACTCCATGAGATAAAATATATTCTTAAAACATGATATTAGGATAACTAGGGGTGGTCAAAAATATCGATCGGTATTAAAATACCGATCAGTATTTGGTTCGTACCGAATAATCGATCTTAATCGGTTATTCGGTATTTCGGTTCGGTATCGATATGAAAATTTTATACCGATTCTTAATCGGTACGGTATCAGTATTACTGTTTAGTATATTTAAGAATATAATAAACGTAAGTGATTTTGTTTGACGTTAGTATTTTCATCGTAGGTGATTTTCATTGAAATTTTAGGAGAATTTAGAGGTGGAGGTAGAGCTGACGTTGCTTGAAGCTATCGAAATCTATCCTCCCACCAAATTACGAGGTAATTGTTTGCTTGTTTCATGAATTCCTTTGTTCCAATCTCCTGCTTTATTTTTTCTTTTAGGATGAATTTCTGATTGATGAAAGTGCATCCTTGATTTGTTTTGAAATAGATTTAGTTGATTTGACTGTTATCCATATTCTTAAAACATGATATCGAAATCTATTTTAATATTTTTTTATGATGAACCTATCAATTTTCACATGATTGATTCTATAATGTTGTACTGGATTGTTGGCAATGGTAATAGCTGCTTTGATGTCACACCACAACTTTAATTTTGGATCTGAATCCATCTTAAGTTCCACAAGTATTGATCTCAACCAAATCATCTCAGCAACACTTGAGGCCACTGCCCTAGACATGGGCGGTTCGGTTGGCGGTTACCGAACCACCGGTTTTTTGCCAGTTGCCGGTTTGTAAAAATGTAAACCTTAACCTAACCTTCAATATCCGATTTTACCCGGTCCGATTTCTTCCGGTTGGCGGTTTGATTGCCAAAAACCTCCGGTTCGATTGACGGTTTTGGTTCAGGCCGATTTCATGACGGTTCCGACACGGTTTAAATCCGGTTCAAACATTCGGCGTAACCGAGTTTTTTTTTATTCTTTTAAAGGAAAATTTTGTTTCTTTTTATTTTTTTTAGAAAAAATTATTTTTTATATTTATCATATAAATCTAGACAAAAAAATATATATGTTTTTAAATTTCATAAATGAACAAACTTATAATAATAAACATATTAATACACAAATATTATTTACATATAAGTATATAATAATTTATAAATTAAAATAAAATAAAATTACATTGACCATATAAATGAAGTCACATTTACATTTATAACAATAATACAAATAAATGTACGCTTGTATTTATATTTATAATTTAAATTAATTTATATTTACAATATAGTTTTTAAAAAAAATTAAAAAAAAAAAGAGGGAAAATGCTTAAATTCAACTATAAATGAATTTAAAAAATGTGTTTGAAAAGCTATAAAGTTAAAAACTTATATTCGTAAAACTTTTATAATTTATAAATTTATAAGTTTAGGGTTTAGGATTCATAGCTTTTTTATGATTTTTAAGGTTTTGAATTTTTTTAGAGTTTGAAAAGTTATAAAACTTAATTTTTTAGGGTTTTTATTTTTTTTAGGGTTTTTAGGGTTTAGGGTTTGAAAGGTTATAAAACTTATAAAATTATAAAATTTAAAAATTCAAACTTTTATAACTCATAAAGTTATAAGTTTTGGATTTAAGCTTTTTTATTTTTTATTTTTTATTTTATAATTTTTAGGTTTTTTAGGGTTTTAGATTTTTTAGATTTTGAAAAATTATAAAATTTAATAACTTATAAAATTTAATAGTTTATATAGCTTAAATTATATAAGTTGCAAAACTTAAAAGTAAAATTTGTATACTTTATAAACATATATAGGGTTTAGGGTTTGGAGTTTAGGGTTTAAATTTTTAGATATTTAGGTATTATGATTTATATTTTTGGATTTAGGGCTTAGAGTTTAAGGTTTAAGGTTTAAGGTTTTTAACCCTAAAACTTAAAAATTCTAAATCCTAAAAATCATAAACCCTAAAAAAAAACTTAAACTCTAAGGCCTAAATCCAAAAATATAAATCCTAAAACCTAAATATCTAAAAATATAAACCCTAAACTCTAAACCCCAAATCCTAAAGACCCTAAACATAGACTTTTAAGGAAACCGTGTCACGGTTTGTGTCACAAATCATGTGAACGGAACCGTACCCATAAATATATAAAATTATATAACATTTATATTTATATAAGATAAAAATGTACATATTATTACAAGTTTCTAACTTATAAGTTTTTATTAGTTAAAAAAGTTTATAAGTAACTAAGTTTTTATGTTTTAGAAGTTACTAAGTTTTTTATATTTAATCAATTATATAAGTTGTAACTTGTACAAGATTTTAAGTTTTATAAGTTAAAAAAGTTAATAAGTTGAAAGAGATAAATTTTAAAATTTTATAAGTTAATAATTTTTATAACTTTTCAAATTCTAAAAACTCTAAAAACCCTAAACTCTAAACCCAAAATCCAAAAAAAAAATCCAAAAAAGTCAAAAAAATTCAAAAAAATCCTGGCAACTTTTTCGGCGGTTTTTCGGCGGTAAAAGTGCCAGATTTATTTTATTTTTTTGATTTTTTTTTAATTTTCTAGTTTTCCGGCGGTTTTTCGCCGGAAAATTGCCGGAAAATCGCCAGGCAGCGGTTTGACTGGCCAAAACAATTTTTTTTTTAAAATATCCGGCCAATTTCGGTCGGTTGAAACCTCCGGAAACTGGCATTTTTAATATTTTTGATTTTTTTTATTCAAACCTCTGGTTTTTTAAACCTCCGATTTGCGAAACCTATGGTTTAAAAACCTCCAATTTTAGCTGGTCCGAAAACCGACGGTTAGCCGATTTTCGGTTGAAAATGCCCATATCTAAGCAAGTGTTCCGAGATTAGGTTGATGGGTCTCAATAGCGCTATAATTCAAAAAAGAGATAAACAACTCATAACAAGAGATACACGAAATAAACAATACGCAAAGAAAGGAGCTCCTAAGAATGGGAAGAAAAGGACTTACTTGTACATAACTCATAGCAACAACTCAGAACTCAGTAGCTCAAGAACGAATAACTCATAGCTCAAAGGATAGAAGAAAGTCGGAGGAAAGTTTTGGCGCGTTTACCGGGTTGAACAATAAACTAAGCTCGTTACAAATTCTAGGCTCATTTCAATTGCTTCCATTTGCATTCGTTTACACTTGATTAATAATTCACAATACGTTATCAACATGACTCTACTATTGGGCTACTAGCATTTTTGTTGAGGTAAAGTTAATTAAATATTATTATAATGTCTAATATTTCTAAACTTAAGTTTGTGGCTTTGGATATCACAGAAAAAAAAATTATTTATCATGGATTTTTTACACGGAAATTCACCTAGATACTACGAGTCTAGGAGACAGCATAAAAGATGCAAATAAAGCATCTTAACAAGATAAGGTGAAAATCATGATAATTGTTCGTCACCATATTGATGAAGGGCTTAAAGCAGAATACTTCACTGTAAAAAAAAAATCCCAAAATGAGAAATGATCGGCAGAAAACGATTGATATAACATTTTCAGAATCATTATTCACGCTGTAGCGAACTCCAGAGAACAACGTCGATTTCGTCGGACGTTTCAACACTGACGACGAGATTTTGCTTCCATCAACCTTGGGCGAAACTAGTCCGTCGATTCGACCCCAATTTC
>JAOWBN010000001.1:748345-760009 GCA_028565015.1 Pinguicula moranensis | reverse complement strand
TATGTATGTATCTTGAATACACTTACAATGAATCAACACCTCTTTTATAGACTACACAGCATGCACACACCATTAATTTCCATTGTGTGCTACTTTTTCCATTGTGTGCTACTTTTCCATTGTGGACTTGGCTGCTTGGCTGCTCCTTATCTATCAAGATTGGCTGCAAGGCTGCTTCTTTTGACTATTTCAACAATATTAGATATCCATAGCATGCATTAACAACATTAACCATTAGTTCACAGAAATTGGTGCAGTATTTGGAGATGATACGTGGTATTTAAGGAATTGCCAAGTTGATTGATTGTAAGCGCGTGGCTACCTTTACAGCAAACAGAATGGTACCATCAGAAATCGGTTGTCCTGTACTGGCTCTTAGCCCACAGATGTATCCAATAATAGTTGCCTTCACAACATGCAGCACGTGAAAAATACCTTTTGATAAACAGATATGTTGCTGGTTGTCATGCTTATACCATCATTTTCGAACCTAAAGTCACCATCTCTTAAGTGCACTATGCTCAGCTCAAAAACAGGTGAACTGCCCTGCCAAGTCTGCAAAAGCCAAACCAAATCAAATCAAACATACCCAGTAAAATTGCGCCCGTAGGCAGGGTTTGGGAAGGGTAAGATGTATGCAGTCATTCCTCTATCTCAAAATAGATACAAAGACTGTTTTCGTAGATACCCCCAGCTCAAAGAGATTTTAAAAGAAGGAAAGAGAATAAAAAAAAAGGAGGGATGAGATAAAAATCGCAAAAGAATGAAAAAAGAAAAGGAAATAAAAAATAAAAATAAATATATTAAAGAAATATAATTGCTGATAAAGTAAATAAAGTAAAGTAACTGATAAAGTAAATAGATGCAACACAAGAGGACACATAGATAGATCAATAAATGTGGTGCCATCGAGACCCTAACTATTACAACCCACCGACGATCAGGTATGGACCTAAATATCTCTAACTGTAATTTGTCGTCTCCAACTCGTCCTATCAGAGGTCATGTACTCAGAGATGTTCAGTACTGCTAAGTCTAAACGAATCTGCTCTTCCCACGTCTTTTTAGGTCTCCCTCTCCCACACCTTCCTTCAACTTGGAACCATTCAACTCGCCTAACGGGCTTATTGACACGTTTTCTATGTACATGTCAAAACCATCGCAATCGTCACTCCCTAAATTTGTCACTAATAGGTGCAATCCCTAGCTTACTCCTAAAAACTGCATTCGGAATTCTATCTAGTCGCCGTCGCGTGAAGCCATACATCCATCTCAGCATTCTCATCTCTGCCACTTCAAACTTCCTCACCAGCGATAATCTCATGGCCCAACACTCTGATCCGTACAATATGGTTGGTCTTATAACTGTCCTATAAATATTTTCCTTCAACTTTAGGGGAAATTTTTTGTCGCTTAACACTCTGGTAGCCGATCTTCATTTCAACCACCCAGCCTTAATCCGGTGCACTCCATCACCTTCAACACCCCATCTCTTTGTATGATAGAGCCTAATAATAACTAATTGATGATGTGGACAACTCCTGAAATATTTACAGTAATATCAAAAGAAATTAGATGAAGAAAGCATTTTGCTTGGGAAACTATACGATAACCTCAATGAGATATTTTCCTTTACGCAAATGAGTTAGATGTACTGGTACAAGTTTTGAGCTACTTTTCCCCGATTCATCCTCCCATTCAAGTTTTAGCGTATGCTTAGCCAAATGATTGACTCGAAAAGGTGGGTCCAAGCATCAATCAGGATAAAAGTAATATGAGAAGTTTACATCGATCAAAAAACATCAGCATGTTACCAGGAACCTTTTCCCTCATTGCTGCACCTTACATGGCAGCATTAGGCACTTGACTTGCTGCTAACTGATCAAGATCAATGAAGAGATCATCTTTACGCAACTCAATCAAATGCGTTTCTACATCTCCATTTTCAAAAGCTTTATGGCTTACAAGTTTTGAGAGAAAATCTACATTGGTTGGCAGTCCTGCAACCTGCCAAAAGTAATGAACCATAATCTGTTATGCTTTTTTGGCTACCGAGAGGATAGATTAGGTATCATGAGAATGATGTAAGCTAAGACAAATAAGAAATCCAGAATACAACTTTTGCGCATGTATACGTACATCGAAAAGGCAAAAAGAAAAAGAAAAGTTCCCTTCAGAGAAATTAGGAGGCATTGTTGCTTCGGTGAGCACAATCTGATATCAAAGAAGTATTGCTGGGACTCAAATATATCATTACTTAAGTACCTTGAATGATTTGTTACTTTCATTTCATCACATTAAGTTGACACTCTTGCTTAAGTACCTTCTGGTGAAACTTGAACAGGGCGATAATGATGAAGAACTCCAGTTGCTGGGAGAAATCATTTTGGAACATTCTCAGCATATATGCGTGCTTCAAAAGCATGATCTGTAATAAGATGTACTGGATCTATATCTTGTAATGGATGAAACAAGATAATACCATTTAATTCATCAGATCACAGAGTCAATGGACAACAACATCATGCCAAGACTGAAACGAAAAATTATATTGCTGGCACACTTCACAATTTGAATTCATGCGATCAGCTAAAACAGCAACAAAGTACTTTAGATTATATTGGACCAAAATATTCAGCGTTATCAGGATGAACATTTTCTTTAGATCAGTTTTAGAAAAGACACAAAAAGGCACTCATCATGTACTTTAAACTCAAAGGATGCGATAACCCCTACGCATAATGTGATCGATGATCAAGGAACTATTACACATGTTTATCTAGGATATTTTATGCCGAACCAAAGAGATGGTACTGAAACTGTGATGTGAAGACCAGAAACATCAGCAGACATACTTGCACAATGTCAAATGGAAGATTACAGATTCTCGTGTTGAAGAAAGTTTACCTGACAAGGTACCTCTGACAGAGTGGAAGAGGATCTTCATTGGCAACGCATATTTGCCACTCCACAAGATCTTGGTCTACAATCATCTCAGTGACAGTGAAGACGTTATTCAAGCCAAGGAGGCTCAAGAATTTTCAAGAAAGATTTCACTTTCATTTCTTAACTTGTTCTTACATCATCAAACTACATACTTATATAATTACAAAAGATTATTTTAGACTAACTATCGATCTCTTTGTTATAGATATTGTCTAGAAGAATCTAGAATAACTATCGGTCTTAGTTATAGGGCTTCTGGAGAATTCTTTGGAAAGTTGGACTGCAAGTCTTGATGGGATTTTTAATGGGTTGTCTTCATGGGCTTGATTAATATCATCAACACCCCCACAAGCTGAACGTAAGGTTATAGACCACACATGAAGCTTGGATTAACACAAAATAAAAATATAAAGTAAAGCAAGAGCAAAAACAATGAAAAGAAATAGAGAGAAAGTGAATGACATGCAGAGAAAATGAGGGAGAAAGCCTAAAGCCTAAAGCCTCATGCCACCGTCGCTCTAGTTGACCGGTGAGAGAACTGATTAAACGAAAAAAAAAAACTAAAAATAAATAACAGAAAAAGCCTCATGCCACCGTCATTCATTCCAACTAACTGACGAAGGAACTGATTAAATACTTAAAATTTAAATAAAGACTTAAAAAGTGGGAAATAAATAAATATATATATTTTTTTGTATGTGTATGATCCAAGAAGAAGGTCGCCTTAAATATAGATCTGGCCCAGTACCAAAAAGGAGTTGATGACCCAGTTTAGATTCACCCACGAGATGAGGTCGGACACAATCTAAATAAGGCCCAAATGGAAGTCGAACCAAGCAAAATATCCAAGATGATTAAGTGTCCAACAAAGAAAAATATGCACCGTCTCTTCAAATCTCAAAGCCTCTGAAACAAAATCACGCCCTAAATTTTTTTTCGCTGTTGCTTCCGTAATTAGATCGCCCACCAAAATCACAGAGTTCCAAGAATTTTCAGAAATAGAATCACAGCTTGTAACTCAAACTTCGGAATGGAAGAACAGAATGGCCGAATCTGGGTGATGCAGTGGCGCCGGAACAGTGCTGGGAATGCAGTGATAAAAATGGAAGATCTTTTGACATAGAGGATTATTGACAGAGAGTCTGGAATCAGCAGCACCAATACAAATCTCAAGGCGTTGTTTCCAGGATAGAGGTGGTAGGTCAGTGGCATATAGATTGCTTCGAAAAGGTCCATTGGCCATGCACTCGTGGACAAGAATCATCTTTGACCTTTCATCACAATATCCAATAAGAGAGACCAGGTGGCGGTGGCAAAGCTTGAAGAGCATTTCAATTTCAGTTCTGAATTCTGCAAGTCCTTGTTTTGATCCCGGGTTCTCTCTTTTGACAGGAACCTTGGTACCATCTTCGAGGGTTCCTTTATAAACACGACCAAAAACACCAACACCGAGAGGTAAACTTTCATTGAATTTATTAGTTGCGTCCATATTTATTGAATGTGAATATCGGGTAACTGCGGTGGCCTAATATTCCATTAGTGGAGACAACAAAATAGTAGAATCCGAGCTTGACCTCGGCAGAGAGAACAAGGGAGAGAAAAACATAGAAACAATCGTTCAACAAAGAGGAACATAATGATAGGAAGAAAATTAGAGTAGCGAGTAACAAGATCGAAAAAAGGCAGTTGAAGCCATATGGGATGGCTCTGATACCATAATATGAACGACTATCTAAAAACCTTAAATCAAATTAAACCGAACATACCTAGTAAAATCCTGCCCTTAGGCAGAGTATGGGGAGGGTGAGATGTACGCAGTCATACCCCCACCTCGCAAAAGAGATGACGATACTGTTTCCGTGGAGACCCACAGCTCGAGAGAGAAAATAATAATAATAAAATAAAAATAAAATAAAATAAATACATAAATAAATAAATTCATTCGTGGATAAATAAATAAAACCTGACGGAATAAATAAATAAACAAATAGATAAACAAGTAAATACAATCTCGCCAATAGTCTATCCCCCCTCCATCTATCCAAAATCCAGTAATTATACGTTTGTCCTATATATTTCTATATATCCCTAACCATAATACGACTTCGCAAACTCGTCCTATTCTAAGGCCATGTCCTCAGAGAGGTTCAATCCCGCAAAATCTAATTGAACTTGCTTCTCCCACGTCCTCCTAGATCTCCTTCCACGTCCTCCTAGGTCTCCTCCCCCGCTTTCCTTCGACTTGGAGCCCTTCGACTCTCCTGACGGGCTCATCGACATGCTTTCTGCTTACATGTCCAAACCATCACAATATTCCCTCTCTCAGTTTGGCACTGATGGATGTAATCTCTAGCGTATCCCTAAAGACCCCATTCGGAATCCCATCTACCTCGTACAATCACACATCCATCTCAGCATTCGCATCTCCGCCACCTCAAACTTTTGTACATGCGACAGTCTCATTGCCTAACATTTTGACCCGTAGAGCATTGCCCTGTCTTATAACCAATCTATAAAAAATTTCCTTCAGCTTTAGTGGGAATTTCTTATCGCATAACACGCCAATAGCTGACCGTCATTTCATCCATCCGACCTTGATGCAATGGGTAACATCACCTTCAACCCCTCCATCCATTTGTATAACGGATCCTAGATATTTGAAACTATCTTTCTGCAGGAGTGTTTGGTTTACAATCATAAATTTCATTCCACTCTCATCTGCTTCATTAGCGAAATTGCACGCCATATATTTTGTCTTCGATCGACTCAAACGTAGTCTTTTGGCCTCTAATGTTACCATCCAACTCTCCAACTTAGCGTTAACCTTCTCCTTCGTCTCTGCCACTAAAACAATATCATCTGCGAAAAACATACACCATGGTACTTCATCTTGTATTTCCCGAGATAGTACATCTATAATCACCGCAAAAAGAAACGGACTCAGTGCTGACCTTTGGTGCAATCCTATATCCACCGAAAAAAACTATGTTTCTTCCACTGGCGTCCGTACACTAGTCTTTGCGCCCTCATACATATCTTGTATAGCTCTCACATACATCTACGGGACCTTCTTGGTTTCTAAACATTCTCAAATAACCTCTCTCGGTACAGTATCATACGCGTTCTCTAGGTCTATAAAAACCATATAGAGACTCCACTTACGTTCTTGATACTTCTCCATTAGTCGTCTGAGGAGATGAATTGCTTCCATCGTCGACCTCCCAGGCATAAAACCAAATTGGTTCTCCGTCACTTGTACTTCTCTCCAAAGTCTACGTTCAATAACTCTCTCATACAATTTCATTGTGTGACTTAGGAGCTCAATACCCCGATAATTACTATATTGTTGTAAGTCCCCCTTATTCTTATAGAGTGGCACTACTACACTACTTTTCCACTCCTCTGTCATCCTTTCCATCTTCAGGATGATGTTAAAAAAAGTTGTTAACCATTGCACCCCGACTTCTCCTAGACACTTCCATACCTCAATTGGTATCTGATCTGTCCCCACCGCTTTCACCTTTCCCATCTTGCTAAGGGCCTCCTTCACCTCATCTGTTGATATTCATCTAACAAAGTAATGGATTGTCGGTCGGTGCGTCAACTTCTCACCCCCTAAGATGCTACCATAATCTTGTGCCTCATTAAACAACTTATTAAAGTATCATTCCCACCTCTCTCTAATCTTTATCTTCGACAAAAGGGTTTTTCCATCTTCATTCTTTATACATTTAATAGTATCAATATCCCTACTCTTCTGGGCTCGTGCTTTTGCGAGCTTATATATATCTTGCACCCCCTCCTTAGTGTTCACTCTCTTATACATACCCTCGTAGGCCTTGCTTTTAGCTTCTGTCATCGCTCTTTTTGCCTCCGACCTTGCCTTCCGGCACGCCTCCCTTCGCTGCACCCTCCCCTCGTCCCCGTTGGCTGCCATAAGTTGTTTAAAGATATCTCCTCGTCCCAAAAAACCTTAGTTCTAAGGTATTTAGTTTGTAGCTGACATTTTTATTTAAACTCTTATTTTTTCCTTTTGTCCTTTACAGTGTGGGACAATACCGCCGCTCAAGTCCAACTAGGCATGCCCTGTTGAGACTTGTATTATAGGCCTTATACCTCGCAATCAACAATTTCTTGCTCACAGGTCCATATTTCATATGGCCAAGCTAGTGCAGTTGTGGGTCTCAGAGACTCTTGATTCGTTTAGGGCGATAAAGTCTCAACCTCGCTCTGAAACCATGAAGACGTTATTCAAGCCAAGGAGGCATATGAATTTTCAGGAAAGATTTCACTTCCATTTCTTAACTTGTTCTTACATCATCAAACTACTTACTTATATAATTACAAAAGATTGTTCTAGATTAACTATCGCTCTCTTTGTTATAGATCTTGTCTAGAAAAATCTAGAATAATTATCACAACAACGTGGATGAAGACTTATGGATAATTCTTTGAAAGGTTGGACTGCAAGTCTTGATGGGCTTGTTAATGGGATGTCTTCATGGGCTTAATTAATATACCTAAAAGAAAGGCCAGCTCAAGGACAAAAGCAATTTAGAAAGGAAAACATGACTTGACGAGATCAAATAACCTGAAGATGATTGTTCATCACCAAAAAAATAGAAGTGTCCAGAATGTGTATCCAATATAAATCAACAGTGCCAGCACTGTGATGATCGACAACCTACAAAATTGAAAGAATACCAAATCATTACTAGGTATTTACAAGGAAGAGTGCTTGAGAAACTTCAGAGCTTCGACAGAGGTATTCAAAACCAAATCAAGGAAAGACCATCAAGCATCTTGAATTAATTGAATAGCCTATAATTCAGAAGGTCAATCTTACTTATGGTACCCGTTTCAAGAAAAAGTTTACTTATGGTACAATGCATGATAGATTGACTAATCATAGATGGATGGGAAAATGTTTGGATAAATTGTGGTAATGCTCTCTCCAAGATTCAAATTCAATCAAATAAAACAATCTTCTCCAACTAAGGAATCAACTTTCAGTTAGCCATGTAGTGATACAAAAATAATTTCTTCTTCAGTTCCCGCATTTTAGGGAAGATAGGTTTTTATACAAGGTTATTGAAGCATTCTACTCATTCATCATTCAAAAACCCTACCCATTTTAATATTAGCACAATAAGTCCATATAAACCAAACTCATACTTGAGTTTGCCATCTAATGATACTTAAAATACTAACAGTCAACTAGACAAAATTCAAACAGTTTGCACATAACCCAAGAAACTTCTTGAAAGCAACAAATAAAGCACACACACTACCATACCAACATGATAAAAAATCTAGAGAGGTGCAATAATCTATCACCTTTGCAGCAGATACAGCTGCCTGACCCAAGTGAGCCCAAAAATCGCTGCTGATGTTGGGCTGAAGATATAGCATGTTAGTCATGGCAGAGATTGCAGACAAGAGAAAATTACAAATTATAAACTCAAGGGTAAAATAGGAATAGACAAGATTACAGCAGGAGCTTCTTCAATAATCGTCTGGTGTCTCCTCTGAACACTGCAATCTCTCTCATTTAGATGTATTACATTTCCATGCCTGTCCCCAAATATCTAAAACTGAAGTTAGATTACAATCTTCTAGTTTTAAGAGCCATGACACTTGGCATATTTCTTCTTGCTGGTCATGTGCATAAACAAAAGTAAATCAGCCCACTCCATCACTAAATTAGCCAAAGCTGGGAAAATATGGCAGAATATACAAGAACAAGAAACAAGGGGAGATTTCATGGGTTTATCCAGTGAACCAAAAGACATACAGCAGCGCACAGGTTTATGATCATAATAAAATAAGACACCTGGACTTCTATGTGCCTTGGTTTCATGATGCACTTCTCGAGGAGGATTGTATTTATTCCAAAAGATGCTGCAGCCTCACGTTAAGCTCCAACAAATGAGTCAACAAAATCATCAGGCCTCTCCACAAACCTCATACCCTGAAACTAGAAAGAAGCCAAAATGATTCATCAAGAACCATCACCAAACTAGTTCAGATTCTGACTAGTGGAAATTTTGAAAAGAAAAAGCAAAGGGAAGAGCCGCAAACTGATAATTACAGTGATGCATGAATTAGGCCAAACTATAAGTGGAACCGGAAGATTTAACTAACACACAGAACATTAGAGCAAGTACGGAGGTCACCCCAAATCTATAACAGCAATCATGATGATTTTACCAATTCCACTTTCATACAGTTCCCAATTCCATTAACATACAGCATACCTCCAACCAAAACTTGTTGCACTGCCCCAAGATCTTTCATACCAGAATTAGTACAACTTAGAAAGTAAAGCCTCTTAGTTGCTCCAGACATAAGAACCTTGCATATGCAAATTAGAGAGTGGGTTGTGGTGGCCATACTAACATGAAAGCAACAGTTCTTGAATAAGCATATTATTTAAAACAAAAAAACAAAGATGTTAGCACCTTCCCTCCACTTCCATGGGTTGGCTTAATCAGAACAGGATATCCAATTTTATCTGCTTCTAAAGTCATGAAATCAACATTTTGCTCATCACCATGATATCCAGGCACAAGGGGTACACCTGCTGCGCCAATTATTCTCTTTGAAGCATTGGCACAAAATGTCTATAAAAGATATATTAGACACTTAATTCTTATAGAAATGGAACTCCAAAAATCATTTAAGTTTAGTGACAAAGAAAATGAGAGCAATTAAGAAGTGGTGCAGATAGCTCGCAGTCAATACAATGCTCATAGGATAACAGTCGAAAGAACCTTGTGCTCCAAAACTCCCTGGAATCTATTGAATAGGTAACCATGGAATAAATGAACCGAAAGGAAGAACCTTAATGAAAAGAAATAATAATGCATACAGCAATTCTACCTTTTATCACCCATGTCACGAATTGCAGACGCAGGAGGTCCAATAAATGTTAAACCTTGATCTTCACAGAGTAGAGCAAAATCTGCACTTTCCGATGAGAAACCATAACCTGGGTGGACGGCCTAATTATCACAAAGAAGATATCCCAATCTAAAATCGTGTCCCAACAAAACTCTATCAAGCAAAAAGAAAGACCAGAAATTAAATTATAGAGAAACCAAACTGATGTAAGAACAATCGAGTCCTTAGTTTAATTAGAACAAGCTCCCAGAATTCATTATATACGGTTAACATCCATGCCTCCATCCCTCCCCATATCCACTACCCAAATTGCTCTACGCAGACCAACTCCCTGTTAATAAACACGTTAATTTATTAAATCAGCTAAACAGATGTCACAATTTGATTTAATGAGAACCGAATTGTCAAGAGGACTAAGGTAGTGTTTGCAACTTATTCTGAAAACTGTTGAAATACAATTTTTATTTTTTTTGTGTTTGACATATCTACTTCCGCTTTTACTTTCGAGGTTGGAAAGCTAATTTAGCTTATAATCCAAAAGCAAGAGAGGAGATGCTTCAGAGGTAGAAAAGCAGGCGGTGGCATTTTTGAAAATAAATAGAATACATATTTAAAACATTTTTATCCTCATAATATTTTCATAATCCAAAATTAGCCTCCACCTTTATATTACTCTGATTGAAAACCCTTCTGCCTCCTTACCCATCGCCGAAAACCTTCTACCTCCTTACCCATCGCAAACGTCATCTCTCCGGTGAGATCTCTGTCCGAAATTCTATCTCCTTGCATCTTCACAATCTGATTGTTGTTGCGTCCTCTATTTTATTTTGTGTTTTTAATTTCTTGCGAATCAACTTCTCGTCGGAAACCAGTGGAGTACGTGATCGAATGTCCAACTGAACAACAAGTAAACAACTAGTACTGGTAGAGATTAGTCTTTGTATACAAATCTTTTGTTATGGTGGGTCTTCACTGAACTTTATCACGCCCCGTATATAGATTTGTTCTTTGAAAGAAAAAAAAGGTTTGACTAATAGTCACACTAAATTTCTCTCTTCTGGAATTGAGGGTAAAATTAAGCTTCTTCTTCCAAATTCTGTAGTGTAATGATGCTATAATTTGGTTATGGTTACTCTTTTGTGTATGTTATTTTGTTGATTCACTTCTTTTGCTAATTCGAGTTCCTTTGGGGGAAGCTCAATGATTCTGGAGAATTCTTCGAATATTTAAAAAAGAGCATAGAAATTCCAGAATTGTGGACCTAGGTGAGGTGAAGAGATCTGATTTGAGAAATTCTCACTATGAGTTAGGCTCAATATAATTTGAGCAATCCTTTTTTTCGACCTGACTTTCCCTGTTGGCTTTGATTGCGGTATGAAATTCAGTTAAACCGATGGAATTTATGGATACTTGGAGGGTGGGTCTTCAAATAGGAATGTAAAAGTGTACTCCTTTTTTTAGTATTTAGACAGAAAATTTTGAACTTTGTTTTTTAAAACATTTTGTTGTAGTCGAGAATTCTTTAGCTTCAGTTCTTAGAAAATGTTGATCTTTCTTCTTGTAAACATACTGCACGATTTCATCTTTAAAAAGTTGAATTGATTGTCTTCTTTTTATTTTGATAATTGAATGTCTTCATGAATTGAGCTTTGCACTGTTGTTATTATTTATTCCAGTGTAAGACCTAGTAATTTGATCTTATATGTTTGTGCTAGTTATGAATTCACAGATGAACACGAATAGAACAAATGGTGTGGTATCTGAAAAGGCCATATGGGATAGGCAACTGACAGAGGAATTCATTCAAATTTGTGT
>JAOWBN010000001.1:727637-746631 GCA_028565015.1 Pinguicula moranensis | reverse complement strand
ATTCGAAGGCCATGGAAAGGTGTCCTCATGTTTGGTCCACCAGGTACTGGGAAAACTCTACTCGCTAAAGCTGTAGCAACTGAGTGTGGAACAACATTTTTTAATGTTTCTTCTGCAACCCTGGCTTCAAAATGGCGTGGCGAAAGTGAAAGAATGGTCCGGTGCTTATTTGATCTTGCCCGAGCTTATGCTCCCAGTACTATATTCATAGATGAGATTGATTCTCTTTGCAATTCACGGGGGTGAGCAATTCGTTAGTCTTCTTTAACAATTTTTACTAGAGGCATTTTGAGTCATTAATCAAATCTTTAGCAGTCGATGAGCAAGAAAGGTGCACCATGGCCTACAATTACATTATATTTGAAAAGTTCAGAGTTCTGTTAATAAAATCAATTTCTGTTTTGCAATTCCTGATTCT
Source organism: Pinguicula moranensis (assembly GCA_028565015.1). Lineage (NCBI taxonomy): Eukaryota > Viridiplantae > Streptophyta > Magnoliopsida > Lamiales > Lentibulariaceae > Pinguicula > Pinguicula moranensis. Next base: position 746,213 of record JAOWBN010000001.1, on the reverse strand, counting down.
GCTCATCTCCATAGCGTGTGATATCCAATACTGTTGTCACTGCCAGTTTGATTTTCAACTGAAATCCTACCATGGGTTGTTTGGAACCTTGTTACTGCAATGGGATGTCCTGCGTCATTTGGTGTAAGCAATTATTTCATGACCTAATCCTATTTTTCAGGGCTTCTGGAGAACATGAATCCTCTAGAAGGGTGAAGTCTGAGCTTCTGGTTCAGGTAGATGGTGTCAATGCTTCTTCAACGAATGAAGATGGCACGCGAAAGATTGTGATGGTTTTAGCAGCTACAAATTTCCCTTGGGATATAGATGAGGCATTGAGGTTCGACCATCTTCTCTAAACCTGCAAGTAACCTTCTATCCATAAAAACTTCACCTGGAGTTATTTTTTCAAGTGCAGGAGGCGCCTGGAGAAAAGGATATACATCCCATTACCAAATTTTGAATCTCGCAAGGAACTTATACGCATAAATTTGAAAACTGTTGAGGTAAAGACTTCATTCCCTTCGTGCCATACCAAATACTGGGTTGAGTTGAGTTATCGGCGTGACATCACTCCGCTCCGCCCTCTTTTATATTACCTTAATGCCAGGTTGCTCCAGATGTTGATATTGAAGAAGTAGCGCGTAGTACCGAGGGATACAGCGGAGACGATCTAACAAATGTATGCCGGGATGCTTCTCTCAACGGCATGAGACGCTTGATAGCCGGTAAGACACGAGACGAGATCAAGAACATGCCTAAGGATGAAATCTCAAAGGATCCAGTGGCCATGTGCGACTTCTTGGAAGCCATTGCTAAGGTTCAACCCAGTGTTTCTGCTGCTGATATTGAAAAGCACGAGAAGTGGTTTGCTGATTTCGGATCAGCATAACTGATAGGTTTCTTCTCCAATCGTTGTATCTGATTGTTTGTGATGCAAGCTTATGCCAAGTCTAGTTTGTAGTTAAAGATTTGTTGCGTGCAAATATCAAATTTATTTGATATAATTGTGTTAATTTGTAAAATTATGATTTTGTCCTTGTTATTATACCGATTTTGTCGGATAAAATTGTGAAATGTCGTTTATACCCTTACTAATTGAAAATTGTCCATTTTATCTTTGAAATTACTGAAATTACAAGTTTGTCATTAATGAAAGTGTAATTGTGATCGTTCAATCATTTTGACTGTGTAACTATCGTTGAATACCGCTTATTTGCCGTTATGAAATTTGATCCGTTCATTTCTATTGTGATCTAACGGCTATTGATGAGCTTCTCGAGGAAGCTATTTGAATTGATCGTGTTCGTTAATTTTACTTTAATCCGACGGTTTACAATGAAGCGTCCCGATGAAGTTTCTTTCGAAGAGTCGCAACCGTTCGATTCTCTGACAGGATCCGACGGCTCAGATTAATTGATGTAATCGGTGAAGATCGGAGAGTTCGTTTTAAGTAAGATCCGAAGGTCCGGGACAATACATGAGTTCGGTTCTTTTAGAGCCAATGATTTGAAGTGATCCGACGGACAAGAATTGATCTCGAAGTTGATATAAAATCTTTTCGTTAAGATTTCGAGAATTAATTAATTGCAATTCTCTCTCTAACTTCTCGACTTTCGGAATTATTCTCTCGCTTCCCTTTTCGTTTTCGACATTTTTTGCGCCGAACTTCTGGTTTTCCAACGAGTTTATGGCGTTACTTGAGATTGTGATTGGTGAGATTGTTATTACTCTCCGAGATCTTCGTTTAGGTACCAATTTTGAGATAGTTTAAGTTACTTAAAAGTTTAGAGATTCCGTTTTAGGTGCTATTTTGTGTTATTTGTACATTTATAGGAACTCTTTAGACTTTTAGTGAGTACTTTAAACTAAATTAGTGGTTGAATGTGTTATCTTTTGGGATCTTGTTCGGATTTGTTGTATTTGTAAATTTCTTGAAAGATAATAAAAGCTACGAGAGCTACCGATTCCGGAGTTCAACGAGGATTAGTCGGATCTAAGGAGACGGTGAACCCCGAGCCTTAAAACTTGTCTTGATTTACTTTTCTGCAATTTTCAAGTTTTTCAACACTAAACACCTACTGATCCGTGTATTGAGTGTTAAAGAAATTAAAATTCGATCAAAGAAATTCAACAAGATTGGAAAACGATGAAAATTCTACAGTCACACCGGCTCACATGGCCGAATTTTTTGCACTAATTTTTGCGCACTGGTGGGTCCCGCGTGTTTAACACTAAATGGACGATTGGGATTGGTGTTTAACACGTGAAGACTGATGTTAAATACGTGAGACCCATCATTCTTGTGATTGTTTTTGTTAAAAGTTCTTGCTCTATATCATTATGAAAAAATTGAAAAAGTTATGGCCTGTTTTGTACTCATAATTGTTTTTCCCTTTTACTTCTTCGTTTGATTTTACTTCTCCTTTTAATTTTATATTTTTTGAGTGTTTGGTAAAATTACGAAAAAAATTGAAAAAGTTATTGAAATTGTGTTTGAAATTAAATTTTGTAAGTTGATTAAATAGTGTATGTAGTTAAATTTGGCAAAAAAAACTTTAATTTATCTATAAAATTGCCATTAAAAGTAGAAGTAGAAAAAAAATAGTCTCCTACCTACTTCTGAAAAAAGAGTTTTGACTAAAAAAAATGAGAAGGATGAGGAGAAGTAGACTAAAAAAAACGAGATTTAAAATACTGTTTTGAAATAATTCAAAAAAAAAAAATAAGAATGAGAAAAATAATTTTAAAAAAATGGTACAAAACAGGCCCTAAGTAGATAATAGAACTTAAGGTTCAGTTACCAGCAGGGGCAAAGGAAATTTTTTTCGTTAGGGGTGACGAACTTTTCTCGACTCGGGTCAGTTTAACCTGATATATATTTTTCAAAAAAAATGAAAATAAAATAAAATAAATGATCCAAAATAAAATACTTCGCAATAAAGATAATTTACCGTTTCTGAAGAAAAATAAAACCAAACATTTAAAAATAAAAGAATTTTCAGCAAATTAAAAATCTTCATTACCGTTACCAAAAAAAATTGTAATAGCATATATAATATATGCTTAACAAAAAAAAAAGTCTATTTATCTTTCCTTAATTATAGAGAAAATAGTAAAAAAAAAACTTATAAAAATAGCATAAATGAATCCACAATTTTGTAATAACTAAGTTTTTTTACACAAAAAATTTCAAAAGTTTGAAATTCGAGCAATTTTAAAAATCATTAAATATTACAAATAATTATATTAATGAATGGGAAAATATAAATTAAAAAATTATTCAAGTTATATACATAAATAAAGTTTTATTTAATTAGAATTAACAAAATGTAATGTGATGTAGCCCTTGTTTTGCGCAACCTTCTTAAAATTATAAGTGGATTATAAGCACCTTTTTTCAAAAAAATAATTCATCAATCTCGTAGTTCGAGGTTCTTAAAAGCCAATTATAATTTTAAGAAGACTGTACAAAACGGGCGTGTAATAGTTCATTCTATAGATTTTGAATTTAATGGGCAAGGTTCAAATCCCAATAGCTTCCAATTCTGAAACTACAAGAACATCAATAATTAAGGGGAACAAACTATAAAAATAATTTTTTTTCTCATGCATATGTAATTTTTTTAAATTATGAGGTACCATGACCCCTCATCCCCTCCTTCTGCCCGTGGTCCCCAATACAATCAATTATTCGGAGCATCTTGGGTCCGAAACTTATTTGATCAAGATGGTAAAATATTCTTATTTTCTGTAATCATTATCTGAATCCCAAACTCGGCAGTCGGCATTGCATTGATTGGAATTCAGCTCTCTGAATCTGACAATAAATAAAGGAGAAGAAAGAAAATTTATGCGAATCCCACCACACTTCGATCTTGTCTGGTTTACAATAGAAAAAGAATAATAATAAATTTATGTTTCAAAATGAAAACATATTTTTACATTTTTAGTGGTTCATAATATATATAAAAATGGCCCGATTGACTTTGGTTTTTTAACTATTTTCAATTTACCACTAATGTCCTATGGAGTAAATCTTTAGGTGGTACATTATTAATTCTGAAATTAGTTTAATTTTTTGCTCCCATACCGTGTTGATTGTTCTGATGGCGGATTTTGACCTTATGATTGAATTTACTCCTTAACAAGCTCATTCAATACCAAATTCATGAATTTATTAAAGAAAATGGAACCTAAACTTGGGCATATTGCCTATATTAGAATAGAAATAGTGGAGATCGTGTGAGAAAACTGTGAAAGAAAAAATCCCATAATTTAAGGGATTCTTACCTTTTCGAAATGTCACACGATTCCCATCAAAAATAGAATTTCTAGTCCTATATATCTCGTGCACTTGACTGATGAAATATACAAGCATTGAAATTAATTTTTCTCATCAAAAGATCACTTCATAACAAGGTATCAGAGCCACCGATTCTCTGATTCGATATTTTCTCATCCTTTACCCAGATGTCCGACGTTCTGAATCCCAACTGTCGTGGCTAGGCTACCACGGAGGTTGGCCGAACCTCGGCAACTCCAGCCACGACGGTTCCTACAGGTTATCAACTACATTTTTTTTGAAAAGCCAAATTTCATATAAATGTAAAAGTTATTTACAAGAAATGGAAGTAAAACAAACAAAGAGCTAGCATAAAGAAATCTAGATCCGCTTAGCTTTATCCTGAGATTTCGAATGTGTAGAGATAAGGATAGTGGTTGAGTCGTTGATCATGAATTAGATATCCTGCCTTTTCGACATACCCTCCGATATAGATAAGGTGATCGGGTACCTGGCTCCCCTAACGTCATTCAGTTCATTACCATCCTCCGCTTTTCGCCAAACAGATTATCATGACTATCAACTTATCGATACCATTTTTTTATACGAATATCGGTACATAGTTTCTTCCTGTTTGACGAGCTATCCCTATAATGTACGGAGAGTATGGCTGGTTGGGCATGGATATGATAATTCAGTTTTGCGGAAACAACCATCTACCTTTACCTACGCATCCAAATACCCGTATTAAAACCTTGAATCCAGTTTGAGTTGCTTGCCATCTTTCTGCCCTTTGTAGCATTTTTCCTGTTGATGAGGATACATTACCATTGAACAACAGTCTGAATGTCTTGAGATACAACCATAATGATCCAGTTGATATAAGTGAATCTTTTTCTTTCATGGCTTGAGCTTCGGGGAGTAGCTGGGCGTATGATCCAAGAAGCTGCTTAACATTTACAATATTCTTGAACCTGCCAATGTTCTTCCAGAAGTGGTGGAAGTCTGGTGGACTTGTTTTTTGTTTCCTGAAGAATGCTAGAAACAACGAGCGACCATAGTGATCTGTGAAGAGAGTCCTGGACTTGCATACAGCGTGGAGGTTGCCCAAAGTGTCTGACCATATAAACCATGAAGCTGCTCACCGGCCATTACCATCTTGAGACAGCTGTATTTTCCAGGAATGATAATGGGGAAATCTATTTTTGAAGTAATTTCAGATCCCTGACTCTAGAACCAGCCATTTCTTTTCAAGGAGTGATACTTGAACCTTGTGATCCCTGATAAGTGGAAGTCATGGTCTGCCATCCGCGGCACTTGTGTTTTATCAGATCTTCTTGTTGCCATATAAACCAACAACCATTAACATCTTGAGCCAACCTTGGGGACACAATCGCTTTCAGACCACTGACTAGTGAAAATCATATTCTGTCAGCAGATCATTTCTTTTCAAGAAGTGGTACTTGAACCTTGCGATCCCTGATAAGTGGAAGTCATGGTCTGCCATCCGCAGAATTTGTGTTTTATCAGATCTTCTTGTTGCCATATAAACCAACAACCATTAACATCTTGAGACAACCTTGGGGACACAATCGCTATCAGGCCCCTAACTAGTGAAAATCTTATTCTGTCAGCATATTTTGTTTATTTTAGTACACCTTTGTGTACACTGGAGTTTGTTCTAGATCTTTCCTCCAAGGTACCTATCCTGTACCGAAATGAATGGAGGTGCAATGAGATGTTCAAGAGACAATTTTTAGATAGAGGAAGAAGATGACTCCTTGACTGCATATCATTGGGTTCCCAGAAGTGAAGTTCTTCATAACGCCTTGGCACCTAGCTGATCTTCTGGCTTCTTGAAAGAACCTAACCTGTACCAATTTCAACCATAAATGTGGTAAGAGGGTTCTATAAATGTATAGCATAATATAAAGAACTCCCTGCTGCAGCTGATAATAGTACAAGGAAGACCATGCTGCTATTCCCATACTTGAAAAATTCCCGTTTCATCTTCTCAATCCAACCTAAAATCTTTACATACTATGTTGATCCTTAACTAGGTAGGGTGGTTTCTAGTCTTATCCTGTCCAGGTGCCTGATGATTTTACCTGCAACAAATTAGTTGAAATAACAGCCAAATGCACCGTAGGTAAGCATTACAAATATGAGTAAAAGATTTCCTTCAAGAGCAGAGCATCCAACAGAATTTGTCTGTTCCTCTGTCAGCAGATTTCTAGAAACCTGGACGTTTAATGTCTGATCTCACATTATAAATGAAACATAATGCAGCATAACGGGTTTGCCAACCAATCTGAGTAGGAGAATGGAAATAATTCTATTGACCTTTTCGTGCGTATCCACCACCAGGTAGTTTGCTGAATTAGCTCTACTGTTTTCTTTGCCATTAGCAGTTTGGGAAAGGAAATGAGCCATGTTTCTAGTCTTCCAAATAATCCAAACAAGTGCCATCCATATGCTTTTCCAAGCATCCACGTTTATGCCTCCTGGTTTCCTATCCAAGAAAAGCCATTAGGGGGCGGATCTATGATGGGGAGTGACACTGTGGAAGATGTCATAAGCCAGTCACATAGAGACTACCACACCTGCCTTATAAATACGCATTTAGAAAAGAGATGCACAATAGATTCTTGCTCAGAATCTGAAAGACATAGAGGACAGTAAAAGTGCATTTCTAGATCTATTATATTCCTTCTCTTGAGTTCCTCATATATTGGCAGGGCTCCCTGGATAAGTTTCCAAGTAAGGAACTCAACTTTCCTTGGAGTTATTTTGTTCCAAATGATATTGAGATTTGAAGCCTCTTCGTCTGAGTAAGGAGTCCTTGAGCTCTTTCTGGTTAGATATGCCTATTTGACTATGTAAAGTCCATTGCAATTATCATTGAAAATATATTGGTCCTTATGTGTTATGTCAATAAATACATCCTGCAGAGAGGCCATTAATGAATCCAAATCTGTCCGCTCGAAACCCCTTAGATCTCTTCTCCAGGTGAAGTTCCAGTACCAGGTATTATCCTCCCAAGTACCCATCTCGGATATCTTACTTTCTGAGTTGTTGGAGAGTCTGAATAATCTTTCAAAAGAGTCAGCTAGTGATCTGCCATTGATCCATTTATCCAGCCAGAAGCGAATTTTATTGCCATTTCCCACCCTGAGCTTAGTTAGTTGCTGGAATTTTGTTGAACCTGCTATTTTCTTGATGTTCTTCCACCATGGAGAGGACTGAGCTCTTCTCCGAGAACTTTCTACTGTTGTGAAAGCAGAAAATCCTCCTAACACAATTGGTCCATATTTGGCTTGTAACACCTGTAAGTCAAGGCTTTCATCACCTTGGAGAATCCTGGCACACCATTTACCTAGCATGGCTAAGTTTGCTATGTGTAGACATCTAACACCTAGCCCACCCTGTTCAAGAGGAGTAACTTTATCCTAAGAAGTCCAACAGATCCTTTTCTTCTCAGCTGAGTTCTTCCAAAAGAAATTAAGTTGCATTGAATTGAATTTTCTGATGACTACTACAGGGGCCTTGAAGTAACCGAAGTAATGGGAAGGTAAGGATGTCAACATTGAATTGATCAGTGTGATTTTCCCTCCAGCTGAAAAGGATTTGTGTTCCCAAGCTTCAAGAGTTGCAGAATATTTATCCATCACTGGTTTCCATGTTGCAATTTGTTTTCCACTAGCACCTAATGGCAAACCAAGATATTTAAAGGGTAGAGAGCCTTATCTGCAGCCTAGATAGGATGCCATTTTATTGATCGTGCTATCCTGGATATTAATACCTGTGAGACTACTCTGGCTGAAGTTTATTTTCAGACCTGAAGCAATTTCGAAGTTCAAGAGAATAGCTCTGAAATTTTGCACATTGCTCCAAGATGCTTCCCCAAATAAGAGAGTGTCGTCTGCTAATTGTAAGTGTGAAATTTTCAGTCTCCTTTCTCCTAGTTGGAAGCCATCAATGAGGTTCAATGAAATAGCTTTGTTTATCATGTATGATAATCCTTCTGCAGCAATGGTATATAAGAAGGGGGATAGAGGGTCGCCTTGCTTTAGACCTCTCCTTGGAGTGAACTCTCTAGATGGACTTCCATTGATAAGAACTGAAGTGGTTGTAGATTCAAGAAGTTCTCTAATCCAGCTAGTCCATATTCTAGGGAAGCCCATAAGATCCTGCATTTCCTGTAGGTAGTCCCAATTCATCGTGTCAAACGCTTGCTCGAAATCCACTTTCAGAACCAAAGTTTTTAGTTTCTTCCTCTTTGCCTCATCAATTATTTCATTTGCTATCAAGATTCCATCAAGAAGCTTCCTTCCTTGAATAAATGCCATTTGGTTCTGAGAGATGATACCATCCATGCAGGAGGCCCACCTGTTTGCCAACACTTTTGTAATAATTTTAGGTATGGAGCTTATCAAAGTGATTGGTCTGTAGTCCTCACATTTTTTAGGGTTAGGAGTTTTAGCCAATATGGATATGTGAGCAGTGTTTACAACCTCTGGCCAACACTTTGTGATGTGTTGAATGTTGGATATTAGTGTTGGATTGTGTTTTATTCTTGATGTTGTGGATGTTGAGGTGTGGATGTGTTGGGGAGTGAATTGTTGATTGTGGAGTAGTTGTGCGTGAGAGATGGAAGGAAATGATGAGACAGAGATAGGTAAGGGATTGGAGGCTTTGAGTAAACTCATTCTGAGGTTATGAAGATCTAAGTCAGGCTCATACAGGGAATGAATGCCCTGACCACGACCATGACCTCTACTGTTATACAAGGAGAGACTCGCAAGGGATACCTCTGTGGAGAGATAGGTCATTTGATGCATATTTATCCTTAGCTACCTAATGAGGGAGATTAGGGTGGAATATGACAGTCTGAAGGTAGGGGGCGTACTTGTAGAGGCATGAGAGATGGTGGACGAGGAGTCTACAGGACCAATATGATGGTAGATGAGGAGGAAGAAGAATTTGTACTGAGGGGAGTTCTCTCAAAGAAGGATTGAGGATTCTTCGAAGTGCTCCAAAGGAAGTTGAAGGCAGCAGGGGTGAGAGATGATACTCAGGCCCTTGCCTCTTTTCTCACTGTTGGATCACCAGAGTGGATCATTAACTATGAAGCACCTACACATGCAACGAGTAATGCTAGGGAGTTATCCTCCTACACTAGCCTAGTAGTTTCAGTGGGGGTTAAAACAACTAATGGTACAGTATCAGCCCGTGTTCGATAAGGGTACAATGAAATGTACCAACACTTTAACTTTTTTCCAAAAGTATTGCATGCTCATTCTTTTCCTATAAATCATCTATCTACAGATGTCATTATCCACCAACTAAACTGCACTTTTTTGTTTGATGTTCCAAAGGAGATCTTTCGAGAGAAAAGAACAGGCAAGATACTTGGAACTAGAACATGACAGAGTGGCTTGTGGTACATGGATCGAAAGGGAATGGACTCAGCTCTCACATCCATAGTTGAGAAATCTGGAGGAGATGGAAGGAGTGTGGAGAAATTAGTGTTACTTCACTACAAGCGGCTGGGGAATCATAGATTTGCAGGCTCAGGAAGTACTTATACAGGGTTGAAGCAATCACTTTGAGTTTGGTTTGACAGGTTTAGAAAGGCAATGATTGAGCATACCAACGACGATCATATTGTGTTCTTCAGTCGAGATGGATGTCATATCACAATGCTTGCGGTGTATGTCAATATTGGTGATTATCTGGATGAGATTGTGAGGTTGAAGGTGAGACTGGGTAAAGACTAAAGAGTTTGAGGTGAAGTACCTTGGTGAACTGAAGTACATCATGGGTATTTAGATTGCTTGTGGACCAAAGGGATTATTTTGTCCCAAATGAAGTAAATTCTAGACTTGCTCAAGGATACAAGTATGTTGGGTTGCAAGTTTGCTAGTGTGCTTATCGATCAGAAGGAGAAGTTGAGTGTAGAGGCTGGTGAACTGATTGACAATGAGAGATACCAGAGATCGGTGAACCGGTTGATATATTTGAGCCATATCTGTCCAGATATATAATTTGTTTTGAGTGTGGTAAGCTAATACATGCATGACCCTAGGAAGGGTCACTTGGATCTAGTGTACCGAATTCTGAGATACCTAAAGAGTGCACGAGGGAAATGAGTGACATTTTGAAGGAACGGGCACTTGAACATTGAGGACTACTATAATTCAGACTGGGCTAGTTGTGCTGATGAAAAGAGGTCCACGTCTGGATACTACATGTTTATAGGAGACAATCTCGTCTTCTAGAAGAGTAAGAAACAACAAGTGGTTGCTCGTTCTATAGTTGAGGCAAAGTACAGAGTCATGGCCCTGAGTGTTGCAAAGATGATCTGGTTGAGATCCTTGTTGGTGGAGCTCAATATAGACCAATGGATCCAAATGAAGTTATGGTGCGATAACATGTCAGCAATCAACATTGTTAACAAACATGTGCAACATGACAGAACCAAATATGTGGAGATCAATAGGTTTTTCATCAAGGAGAAGCTAAATAGTTGACTATTAGAGTTGAAACATGTAGCCACCAAAGAGCAAGTTCTAATGGTTTGACAAAGGGTCTTAGTTTCCTAAATTTAGACAGACTTTGTAACAAGATGGGTTTAGTAGATATCTTTAGCCCATCTCGAGGGGAGTGTTGATATTTAGTCTAAGATTAGAGATCTAAATGCAATTATAAAAAATTTGTAACTATATTAGCCTTAGGGCCAATTTGAAATAAACTAGAGATTCTATTCTATTCTTGCAATTGAAACCCTACAACATAAACACAATTGTTATGGATTATTGGATGCCAACGTTTTTAACGAGGCAGACATAACATTTATGTCAAATAATATTGAATAGTGTTAACATTAATTGTGAATAGTGATGAATAGTGTTAGCATTAATTATGAATAGTGATAAATAGTATTAGCATTAATTGAAAGTACGATTATCGATAATTCGTGTATAAAAGATGAGAAGATGAGAAGAAAGAATTGCAGAGAAAGATTGAGAAGGAAAAAGGAACGAGTTTCTTATTTGCCCATTTTATTGCATTTGTTTACACTTGTACAAATAATTCACAGCAGTTACGAATTTTTGGTCAGACTTCTTGCACAATTCTCATAAGATTTATTAGAACGTTCAATTTAAATGAAAACTAGAAAAAAAAAATGTAAAAAGACACATTTTAATACCCGTGGTCCACCGTCTTTTTAGATTCGTCTAATCCACGTTGAGCTCCGAAATCGGATGCCCCCGTAAGAAAACATGATACAAAAATATTATAAGATACAAGTCCACAAATTCAGATCACAAAAGTAAGAAAACATGCAATTAGATTTAACAGGAAAAAAGCCTAAAATGTACCTAGAAGAAGCCTGAAACGTGCCAAAAACGTCACTAAAACAACAACTAGAACAACACCAAAACAGTAACTTTAGATCTAAAAATTAGCGTTTAAACTGTCACGAAAAGCATACGAAACTGTAGATTTCGCACAAACGGAGCGATCTCACCGATAGAAATCAATAAAAGAGGCTCTGATTGGTCGAAAAACTAGAAGTTTTGCGGTGGCGAATCTCAAAGTATGGAGAGAGAATAGGAGAGTTTCGAGAGACAGAGAGAGAAAGTCAGAGTAAAGTGACGCCTTTTTTGACAAACCGCCTTTTATATCGTAGTTGTGGATGAATCCTGACCATTAGATCATCTTAGATCAATGGCTCCAAACCTGTCGAGAGTAAGTAACATTTTCAACCGTTGGATCAATCTTTCAACGAACGATAAGATTTTCACCGATTTTACATCTTAAAGTTGGCCGTTGGATCATGTCAAACAGATGGCTGTGACATTTCGAATTCAGCTTCTCCAATAAGCTTTTCTCTAGGACCGTTGGATTAGATCTCAAATGGACAGATATGATAACTTCAAGTAGCTTCCAAGAGAACGTTTTCTTTTGCACCGTTCGATCATCTAAATAAATGGACGACCAAGATTAAATCTCACATTTAACTGCCAAACAATTAATAGCCACACAATTATTCAAGATGAATGACTAGGATTAAATCTTTCATTTAAGCGCCAGACAATTAATAGCCGTACGATCTGAACACATGATCGATCAAGATTATAAGAGTAGTAATGGTATTTAGGTAATTTCACAAACAATAAGGATATTTATGCAATTTCACATATAAGTAGGGATTTTTTATAATTTCATAAGTCCAAATAAAAAATAAGGGTAAAACATTAAATTTACAGAATCATTTAAGGGTATTTATGGTACTTCACTCAACAAAGGCCTTTTTTTATACCATAGTGGTCAAAACTATTTTGGTCTGACTAATTCATAGGATTCATACATGTCTACCCCTTCATTAACCAATTCAAATTCGGGTCAAGAATTTCCCAAATTAGTGGTAGTGGTCGTGACCTCAACGCGCAGTTTATAGCCAGGAAAGATTAAAACCTAAACCTTTTTTAAGAATCCAAGTCATCTAGTAAATCGTTGAATTTAGAAAAATTAATATATTATATATGGGGACGGTTCCGTTGACATTATTTGTGACACGATTTATGACACGGTCCGTAGAGTTTAGGGTTTGGAGTTTAGGGTTTATATTTTTAGATATTTAGGCTTTAGGATTTATATTTTTGGATTTATGGCTTAGGGTTTATGATTTTTTAGGATTTATAATCCTAAACCCTACAACTTAAGAACTCTAAACCCTAAAATTCATAAACCCTAAAAAAACCTAAATTCTAAGCTCTAAGTCCAAAAATATAAATCTTAAGACCTAAATATCTAAAAATATAAACCCTAAAATCTACTGATCCTAAACATAGAATTTTGAGAAAACAATGTCACAAATTTCTCCAATATATATATATATATATTATATATCAAGGCCTTTGTTTCGAGACATGAACAGATTTGATGTTTGAATTTGTGCTGTTCGAATTTCGATTCTAGCTAATTTTTTGGAATTGTTTATTGGTGAAATCTTTTTGGTTGAATCAGTCCTATGAGCGGCTGCCGGCAGATTCAAAAACTTTGTTAAGACATGCGAATATTTTAAGAGGGTAAAAAATCTGCAACGGCAAGTCCAATATGCATAAATAAATAAATTGGGATAACTATCCTATTCATAATTATTGTAGATTAGACTAATTTATAGGCTCCATGCTAAGCTATCATTCTATATTGATAGGATAAATCTATGAATTAGCCTGCTTGCGTGGTTACAAAGATTTTTTTTGCACTTTGAATATTGAAAATTAGACCCATGGTACTTGAGCTTAACCTCAAAAAAACTGTTTTTTTTTTAAATGAAGTTATTTCCAAAAAACATATTGTAAAAGTAAAAGAATATCATTAATAAATGAGAATTAAAAACCTATACACTTGACCAAATACCACATAAATAGAACTACTAGATCAATCGATCATTGCCACTTGCCAGTTAATGTCAATACGTGTGGTTTTAGATGCGGTTTGACATTTTAAAAGTAGGTAAAATAACATTTTAAAGAATGCGAGTAATCTTTGCTTTAGGTTGCACAGTAATAAAATTGAAAAAGAAAATTCAAAAACTTGTCTAAAGTTTATTCAAAAACCATATATACTTTTAGTAATTTTAAAATTAGAGAAGCAGAACCATAAATTAGACACCTAAAATATGAAGGAAAAAAATCACTAATTTCAATTTTCAAGCAAGTTTCATTTTTGCTACATTTTTTGAACCAATTTAAAGTCCAAAACTTGTTATCAAAACCTGTGATGTAAAACAGCAATGTTGAAGTTTTACCGTCCCATCAACTTGTGCAATCTGCAGACAAAGATCCCACTTGCATCATGATCTATAAAAAGCTCATTGGCAAACATGAGCCTACTTTCAAAAGGTAGCATCATCTTTCTTTTCTATAGGTAGAGATGGGCGTGCCGGGCCGGGGCCCGGGTCCAGATTTTCTAGACCCGGCCCTTGGCTTTTTTCGGCGAGCTAATTGGGCACGGTTGACTCAACCTGGTCCTCCGTATTTCGTGCCACCCCTCCGTACCAACCCTACGTGCCATCCTCCGGGTTGCGCCGGGTTCGACACGATAGCAGCTGAGAAGCATCATTGCAGAAAAGTTTGGTTGTTAGTACGTGCCTCCTAACATTGTTTATAACTTGAGAACCTTCTTGTCATTGAATGTACCAGTTGATCATCGGTGTACAGAACTTTGTTTTGAATTTTATTTTGTGTCGGTCTTACGTTGGACGAAGAGTTTAACATGTTTAAGATCCGATTTTTTAAAGTTGGATTAGTTTTCATTCCATGATGATGTGGAACAAGGTTGTGAACAAATTATTTCTTCTAATGGATTAGTAAGTCCCACAGAGAGAAAATTTTACCCGATGCATGTACAACAGGTTTAGTTCTAAACTTACTATCCGAATATGCAAGTTACTCAAAATCTATTTCCAATTTTTATGAGAAATGAGGGAAATAATATTCGAAATAAATTAACTCCAGCTTAATGCCTTGATGTTAGAGTACAACTTGTGAGATTGTTGTAGCAATCATGGTTATACTGTGGAGCGTGGATCAATTTTAGGACACGAATTTGGATTTGCTTTTGGATATGCTTTTGATGCCTACAACAAAGCATATTCATTCAGTTCTCATTCTTTCACTTTATGATTTTATAGTGCTTGTTAAGGGGTAGGAGGCAGGGGGGATAAAGAGAAATTCCTGGACAAACTTAACAGAGCAAACATGTATCACATGAAATAAGCTACTTAACTGTATGTATACACAAAAAAAGCAACCCATGTCCATGACCATTGTCAAAATAAGTTCATGGTACCCAAAAATAATCAGCAACCGCAAGCTAAATGTCAAAGACTACACAACATGTGTAAATAGGCAGGATACAAAAAGGCATGCGTTTATCTACCTAAACACGGTTGTTCCACAAAATACTGATGTTCCTACACTGGAGAATAAGATATTAGAGTAAGTTTCCCCCATGGAGGAGCACGTCTTCTTTGACTCCTCACTATCTGTGTAAGGCTCGAAAGAGGAGCCCCTGCCTGCTCCGCCTTTTGGTCCCACCATCGCGTTACCTGCTCCGCCTTCCATTCCCACCACCGCGTTCGAAGGGCCACCATCCTAAAATAAACAATAAGTTTTAGCTAAACATGAAAACAATTTCTGTTTGGGTACTTGAAATGGTCACGGACAATTTAGTGAAATTGAACACTAGAGAAGTAACGTACCATATTTCCACCCAAAATGACTTTGTAGCGGTTGGCAAGCGACGACAATGACGGACACTCTCAGGGTTTGGTGAACTCCTCGAACGTGTCAGCATACTCTTTGGAATTGGCCCACGCGAGGCTAGTTCAATAAGCTTGTCACAGAGGTCTCGACGGTTGGGCATCGGCGGCAGAGACTTCTTGGATTCCTATTACACGCAAAAGGGCGGACGCAGAAAATTAATTCAAGGGGGCCGAATAAAAAATAAATTTTAGACCATTCCATAGACTACAAAGTTACTAATTTTCAATAAAATTGTTAACAATATATATACAACATCAAGCAACAAAAATAGCTACATATTTCGCTACCGACGAACACTTTAGGCATAAAATTCATTGATAACAAAAGTTGTGTAGTTGTAATAATTTTTCCCATCAATAGCCATGTATACTAAATAAAATGACTAGATTTATCAAACATGTGTATGAATTCCTCTTGTTCTTTTTACCAATAATTTTTCTCTTATTTGGAGTGTCATGCATATATGCTATGAACCACAAATGATTCATGAGAAAAATAAAACAAAAAATAATAATAATAAAAATTGGGCAGAACATGATATGTCCATCTAGGAAGGGGGCCCAGGGCCCTCGCTGGCCCCCCTTGTGTCCACCAGTCAAATTACAATCATTCTAAAAAAAATATCGTACGAAATAGTTAAAAGTACCTCGGGTATTTTCCATAAGTAATACTCCGACAACGGTATTTCCTTTAGTGGTGGCAAAAGCTCTTCTGCGAAGAGACCTCGTATGGGAAAGCGGGGGAACGGGCACAGAGGGTCTGACTTTGGATATGGGAACATCCACTTGTGGCGGGGACATTGACGGTGTAGGCGAGTCCACGACTATGGGGTTTTTAGGATCTGCACCAGGCCGCCGTGCATGGCGACGAGAGCCCCAGAAGTTACGTACGCGGTCTTCTCGTGACTATATTTGGAGGCTCCGTCTAGTCGGCAGCATATTTTTATGGGCCGTGCGATTTCTGGGTGCTATAGACTACAATAGAGGAAAATGTAGTCTGAGATCAGAGCAAGATTTCACCTTCAGCGAGGGTTTTTGATTTTGGGGTGAAAATTGAAGGGTTGAGATTGAAATACAGATTTCGTGGAAGGGGGGCTCTAAACGATGTTGCGGAGCGGGGATCAAACGCCCTTGCGGAGAATGAGGCGTTGCTCGAAAAATGTGCAGTCATTTTATACCGAGAAGATAAGGGCAAAACGGATATTTCATGC
Source organism: Pinguicula moranensis (assembly GCA_028565015.1). Classification (NCBI taxonomy): domain Eukaryota; kingdom Viridiplantae; phylum Streptophyta; class Magnoliopsida; order Lamiales; family Lentibulariaceae; genus Pinguicula; species Pinguicula moranensis. The sequence goes on along the minus strand of JAOWBN010000001.1, from coordinate 729,397 downwards.
TAAATAAAGGACATGACACACGTAATCTTGAACAATTCATTGATACCAAATAACAGATAGAACTTGTATAATTCCGTTGACAATTCCAATACCATCAAAAGGTGTGCACCCAACAGTAGGCGGATTAAGCAATCCGATAAAAATGACGATATAATACTTTAAGCGGATTAAATTTGTATGGCTATCAAACTTACCGTTGTGAAATAATGAATTTACACATTAAATTCATATGTTGGCCATTGTAAAATGGGCATAGGCATACATGGAAAGGTATATGACATTGCGACAGCTGCGTAATAACTTGATTGCATCTTTAAAAACAAAATTCATGTTTGTAGAGGTCATCAAAGTAACATCGTGGCCAGGAGTAAAGCATATGTGTCCCATCGCTCAGGCGAACTTTAGAAGAGTCGCTCAGCCTCATATAGTCGTTGCATTGTATTTATATGAAGTTTTAGTTGTGTATTTTAACTTTAAGCACTTCCTTCTTGTGTTATTTATGTTTTGCCTAGCCCTGGACAGCGGTTGCAGTAAATTTTGTTCCGCCCGTGCCTGCTCCCGCCGGACCCGCGCCCGCGCGGGTAGTGGGCGGACGCATGCGCTATTTTTGTGCCCGCATTTGTTAGCGGGCGGGACACGAGTAATACTTTTTTATTACGGGGGTAATACCCACACCGCATCGCCAATGTTTTGCGGTGCGGTGCGGTAGCAGCTCTTCGTGGGTGGTTCGCGGTATAGATTTTCAGAATCGCAACTTTCGTGGGCGGGACGCGGTACGGGCTATTTCGGCACCGCCCGCACCGCTGCCCAGGGCTATTCGCCACATTGATAAAAACAAAAAAAGTTTACACATTAAATAAAATAAGAATATTTTTTAGTAATTAAACAATCGATGACGAACATTCACTTGATAAATATAGAATTTCCAAATCAAGTTTTACCTCCAGATCTACACCCGACCTGTGTTCTATGCAGAGAGGATCCTAAAGATGAACAACACATCTTCACAACTGTCGGATCAGCAAACAAGTTTGGAGATGCATTTCACAATGGCTGTTAATTCACCCAGTTAGTTCGCATGTACCAACTTTTAACACTTACATGGACTTGTTGCCACAAAATATCCCAAAAGTCTACTGGAAACTTGTGTGGTCAGCCATGATTTGGGTAATATGGAACCTAAGAAATCAAGTGCATTTGAATGATATGGAGATAAATGCTGAGGTTACTGTTCAAAAAATTATGCGGCTTTGTTGGGAATGGTTGAGATACAAAGGGAAACCAAAGATTTTTATGTATTCTCTTGTAGATTGGATGGTAAACCCGTTAGGCTGTATGCGCTGTTGTAAGTGATTATTTTGGGCGCATGATGACGGTTGATCAACTTTGTACATTCTTATTCATTAGTGAAATTTTGCTTAACAAAAAAAAAAGTTCAATGTTTAAATTATCGATATTTTATAAATATTCATTGAGCAAATTCCTGTTTTCTCATGTCACGTGGCAGGTGACCCCAATAAATATTAATTAAGTGACCAGGACTGGAGAATGATGCTTGATAAGGTTGACCTGTTGGCTCAAATTCCAAAGAGTAGTTTGATGGAGATTGGAATTTGGGGTTTCACCACACCACTCATACCTTCCAACGCCCAATGCTACTCACATAATCCGAGAATTAGGGGCTGTTTTGCGCAGGGTCCTTAAAATTATAATTGGCTTATAAGCACCTCGATTTGCGAAATAAGTACCTTTTTGAAAAA
>JAOWBN010000001.1:574567-592141 GCA_028565015.1 Pinguicula moranensis | reverse complement strand
CTGGGATGGGACTAGCGAGGACAAAAAATTTCCCTCAACTGTTTTTATTTTCTTTTTTTTTATTAATTTAAAATTTTAATATGCTTATTGTTATTTTAAATTATGCCCCCAAAATAATAGCACATTTGAATTCCTCCCTCAATGAACCTTCGGACATCCAAATTGCTTGGTAGATGTGCTGTGCGTACGCTTGGGCTCCACTAAGAAGTAGTAGAAGAAGTAGAAGAACTAGTGCGCAAAACATGTCCTTAGTCCCCCAACTTTCATTTTTAGCCACCTATTTTTCATTATTATCGTTTGTGTAAGTTCTACCATGTTCATGCAAGCATGCATGCATACTATACACAGACATCATTTTTAGTTCATGAAAACACAGTAATAATAATAAAGTTACTAGACATAAATAGGGGTCGACAAATGATGCTCGTAATCCATAATTTTCGGATTCCAAACAATTTCGAATTCTAAATTCCGAACTCGAAATCCAATTCAAAACTTCGGATTGGATTCAGAACTGTGTATTAATTCTTAATTCAATTCGGATCAAATTATTGTTTGAAATTCCGAATTTCGATTAATTTTTTTCTACTTACATTGATATTCCGTCATGGCATTAGGGTGTTCAGTGCATCCTGGTAATTTTATTCGAAACCTAATACTATCTGTGATCTTTATTTCAATTTGTTTGTTCAGATCATTGTTAATTGAAATGTCTGATTGGGGAAACACAAACAGGTCCGACGAATGAAATTGAGGTTAAGCTGCAGAGGAATGCATTAACTATGACCAAAACTCCAACGAGAAATGATGAAGAAGAAGAGGAAGAAAATGAAGTGTTTTTTTTTTTAACTTTTGGTTCAATTTTTTTATTCAAAATATTATTTTTGATTTTTTTTATTACTTTTCATAAATTCAAAATTTCTCAACATTGTTCCGAATTTTGAATTCTAGATTCTGAATTTCAATACGAAATGAAAAGCAAATATGACTTTCAAACAAAATTTGGAACAAATAAAAAATGACCCATTTTCGAATTTCAAATGCATAGACATAAATTCTTTTTTACCAATTACTAATTTACCTGACATTTTGGTCCTCGGTCCAGATAACAAATATATATAGAAGATTCACTGTCTTCTCCAAAATCTGACAACCAACCAATCAGAAAGAAAGCCCAACTAGAGACTTCAACTGTGAACAAGAAGAATGGCTCGAGGTCAAACTTCATCAACCAATAGCCTTTTTTTTCTCAATTTGTTTTCTTTTTCTATTTCTTTTCGCGTTTTAATTGTCATACTCGTCATGCATGTCAAAAAAAGAAAACATAAGTCAGTAAAGCAACGGTATGATTTGTACATATCTATATCTATATATTATATTCAGAGAGCTGTGTTCTTGAAAGAGACCAAAAGATTGCAGTAGAAAAATTATGTTGTCAACACAGAAGTAGAGAGAACAAGATTGCAGAAATCCCTCCCTTCTTCCCTCTCTCCTTTTTTTTCTTCTTCTTTCAATAATGGGAGGGGGCTTGTCGATGGATTAGAATTAGATGAATAAACAGTAATCTTGATATATATAGATATAGATATATTTATTGTAGGAGAGAAATTGGTTTTGCAATCAGTGTGGGCTTCCAATGGCATCCATGAAAACTTGCAGTCTTATTTGCTGCTCTTGAGCTCTTATCTTCTTGAGAACAGGCTGATGGGTTGAATCACAAGAAGAAGAAGATGCAGAGGAAATGCAGGATTCTGCTTCCCATGATTCGTATGAGCCGTCACTACTGAAAAACCTATCATATATTGGGCTGATCTCCCTTTTACGCTTCAGGGCGCCTTGAGGAACACAGGTGTTTGATAAATTGTCTGAGAGAAGCTTGGAGCCATTGTTTACTTCATCCTGTTGTATCAAAGGGTAAAAAAAGATGAAAAGGGGTTGTTTAAATGCTGTCCACGCCACGCAAATGAGCATTTATGGGATTCTTCAGTTAAAATAATTCTTCACTCTTCAGCACAAATATGTGTGTACTATGTATATAAAAGTAGGAAAGAGAATAAGAACAGTGTGACCACAGACCACCACATACTGCCAGATACAAAATACCAACCTTGCTGATTTTGAGCACAGAAAGAAGCTGTTTTTCGTAGTCATCTGCCTTGCTGGGCTCTGCCTGATGAATAACGTGAAGCATTGTGGCAGTGGCCAATACAGACGGCAGACAACATTTGAATCTTGAATCTGCTGACCAGAAACGTAAAACAAAACCAAAAAAGTTGAGAACTTTAAAGATTATACAATTTGCTCTTCTATAGTCAGTATTTAAAGAAAGGATCTACCCATTTGCTCACCTGTGATGATGGAGAGGATTAGATTTTCACAGTTTCTGAGGAACTCCCAATGGAGATAGCTCTTCAGACCAAGCCTTCTTATAATGTGATCAAGAAAAGAGAGAGGGGTTACAGGATTCATCCTCCATTGGAGTGCTGAGAGCACCAAAAGCTCCATTCTTTGGATGGTTTTGGCCTCAAACACATACTTTGCACCTTCTACCTGTTTAATCCAAAGAAAAGAGCCGTGAAACAGAGATTACGAAACAAAAGATGAATGACCCACAATAAAAAGTTAAAAGAGAGGAAATGCAAGATGTCGTAAAGTTACTAACTTGAAGGTCCAATAGGAGAGGAACATAAGTTTCTTCAACTTTCGCAGCAAGAGAGAGACAAGCAACTGCAGCAAGCTGCATCATCCAAGGCTTATCCCTCTGAAAACTGAGGCTTGACAAGAACCTGTCCAGATAGTTGACTGCAAGAATGGCGGTCAGAGATGAAAACCCATAATGGGCATTGATTTTCAGAAGCCACTCCACAGCTTCTTTTCTCGCCAGAGAAAGATCATCACTAGAAAAGCCTGTTCTTTGGTGTTCAACAACACTTTCCTTCTCTTTGGAGAAAAGGGTCTGAAGCTCTGCGTCCTCCGATTTCAAATCTTGCTCCAATAATGGCAGAGGGAAAAGAGAAACCTCACTTTCAGTCTCCTCAAAACCGGCGTCGTTTGAAGTGATGATACTCTCCTCTTCCTCTTCGCAGTAAAGGGCATCAAAAAATGATTTCTCTGCGTTGAGTTCAGCAGCCATCTTCCAGAGATGATAAGGTCTCTTTTTTCTCCTGCTCTCTGTTCATTATACAAGAAAAGAAGCAAACAACAAAGCAAGAGGCATTATTCTCCTTTCTTTTCTTTATTTTTCTCCTCTCTTTTCATTGTCTCTCTCTCGTCTCTCACTATATGAATGGGGGGGGACTCTCGTAGAGACTCGCTCAGTTTGTCTCAGAACACAGAGAGATTAAGGGAGAGATTTTAGCCGGTGGGTGTCACGCTTGTCTTTTCTTTATGCACAGACATGGTGAGGCTACTAAACTCATTGATGATGATTTTGGTTTGGCTTTATGGTATTTATTCACCAATTAGCGATACGATTTAGGCAATTTTTTGTGGCAGTGTGTGTGTGAGTATATGTCTGTCTGTGTATCTCTTTTTCTTGTCTTCAAAGAGATTTTGTTAGCGGGGGAAGATGCATCTAAGGCACAAGAAACCAAGCAGGGCCCAGCGAAAGGTACTGATTATGGAAGAAGCATTAAGAGACGCTGCACAAGCAAATACAGCCAGATTATATATATATTGCTTCGGTTAAGCACTGCAGGCCTGCAACAGCAGAGCAGAAAACTTTTCAGTATCTTCGTTTTCACTGGAAAATTACATGTACGAATATGGTGAAAACGGAAGTGGTGGGAAGAAACGTTAATCCAAAGAATTCTTACATTGAAAAACAGTAAAACGATAGAAGATAAAAATGTGACAGGGACGCCAAAAATAGCCCAATAGTGGATGCAAATTGAGACGTCTAATCTAATAGCTAATTTGCACAGCTCAACATTTTCCAGTATGTAACCTTTCTTTTACTTACAATAGACTCAGAGCACTCTGAAAATATACACATAACTAGACAAATCAATGGACTCAGAGCACTCTGAAAATATACACATAACTAGACAAATCAATGAAATAATGTAAGTTATCACTCCCTCTAGCTAACAGGTTTGGCAGTAAGAAGCTAATTCTTCTATACGAGGGATCACCTGAATCCAAAGACACTATAAAGAAAGAACCAAACGAGTAACTTTTGAGTAAGCTATACCTTAAGAGTGTTAAGTTGCTTTTCTCGACTAAAACACTATGAAGAGACTACGCCTAGTACGGATGGGGAGGATAAGGCGATGGAAGAAAGAAATGAAATGGACATCATTCTAGAGATTCACTGGCTGGCTGGTTGCCTGCCAAATAAAGGTGCAAAAAATGTTACCTGGAGGATAGTAGCGTGGATCTTGAGGAACAGGAGGATAAGCTGGATGCGGACAATATGTTGAAACTGGTGTATGTGTTGGAGGATAAGCAGCTGACTGGTGTTGGTATTGTGGCTGGGGATAACCTGCTGAATTTGGAGGGTACTGCGGCTGGAGATATCCTGCTGAATTCGGAGGGTGTGATGGCTGGGGATATCCAGCTGAATTCTGAGGATATGATGGATGGGGATATCCTGCTGAAGAGTGGTTTGTTGGAGGATAAGCTAATGGTGGATGCGCTGAATATGGCGCGGATGGAGCTGCCGGTGGATGCGCTCCTGCAGGCTTCTGAAAATCACGATCTTCTGTAAACTTCCATGGCAAGCGAATAACGGAATCACTTATTAGTAGAATTTCCCCTGTGTGCTGCAAACAGAAAACCACAAATTACTCATCCATGTATCAAACACCTCAACTGCAGGCACACATATGTGATGGTAATGTTGCCTAGAAAACAATTATTCTCTAACCCTTTTAAAGATCAAGGATCCGTAAAATAACATAAATCACTGTGTAAGTCTTGGCTTGACCAAATTTATAGCAGAATACTACAATTCTCCGAACACTTCAAAATAAGGAACGATCACATACGAACAAACAAATAAAAGGATTTCCACCAGACATCGCTGACTGAAAGAAAAAATCTACACAATTGGAAATGTAGCTAAGCTCTCAGTATCTTACTTTCCTCTTTTGTCCTGTAGAGGCCATGCACTATCGTCTTAAACCTGAGATAAAAACTTTCAACAACCGAACCCATAAAACAGAATTCAAGAGATCCTTACTCAACAACAATCTTAGAGGGGGTGTTGAAGGGGGAAATGTAAAGGGGAGAATTTATACTTTCCATTGCCAATAAAATCGTCGAATGTAAGAGTATTGCTGTTCCATACCACTATAGATATCTCACGCAACCCCTCTATCAGGGTAAACACGAATTTCTCTTGAAAAGTCGGATTTTTGCCTCCATCTACACAAAAACTACCCAGGGTCGTAAAATTAGAATCTATTTCTTGAACATCAAAAGACGAATAACAAGCCAATTCCCGTGATTACACGAAATGGCCTACCGGTACAAGTACCCGTCCGATACTTGGCGCTGGCGTACTCGAGACACGTACGGATCCTGCCTGGAAATCCATTCGGCGTCTTTCAATTTGTTACAACCAACCAATAACTACGATGCAAAGAAGATTCATAAATCAAAAGCACAAATCATTTAAACAATACCATACTATACTAAACCCATTAAAAAACGAGTAAGTCACCTACCAGTGACCTCGAGAGGTTGACCTTGGATGCCGGAAATTGACATGGAAGGAAAAGATGAATACGACGAAGATGCGGGCTTCGTTTTACTATTCAGTTCAGCATCCCCAAACAAAGTCCAGCCAAATTGATGATGACGCAACTTGCGCAAACTAACTACAAAAGACCCACCTTATTTTGTTTCGGTGACTATGGTGCGGATTGACTCTCGAGCCAAACAAAAAACCAACCTTATTTTGTGTTTAGTTTGTTCTGGTGAGTATAGTGTTTGGACCGATCAAGGGCCCGCGCCGATTTTTCAAAGCATTTTTTTTTTTAAAAAAATGAGTATTTTGCACAGCCAACCTTCTATTACTTGTTCTTATTTTAAGAAGGTAAACATTCTAAAAAAATAAGCACATGTTTTTTTTTTTCTTCTAAAAAATAAGCACTTCAATTCCGACACGACGGAGGGGCTCCGGCACGGCAGGGGGTGGGGGGGCTCTAGCACGAGGGGGCTTCGGCGACAGCGGCGGGCGCTCCGGCACTGCGGTTCCAAAAAATTCCGTACCCTCCGAGACACTTCTATTCTTAAAATAATTATTTTTTAAGTACTTGCGTAAAATACCACCACTTCTAAAAATAAAAAAAAAATAATAGGAGTAGTAGGAGTAGTAAAAGGCTTGCAAAAAACAAGACCTAAAACTCAAAACTTAAGATTTTCGAGGGGACATACCATTGTAACCCAAAAGAATTATTTGCATTGAAACCTAACATTTTCTTAAAATTCAGGTTATTCACCCTCAGATTAAAACCATTGAAGTTTTGTGTTTAGATTTAACAAAACAAATAGCAAAGAATTCTTCGAAATATTAGGATATCTAATTGCCACTATAGAAGAAATATGCCCATTTGGCCATTCAAACATGACAACTTATAATCAAATGAATGAAATAACATGCTGCCTTCAATGTTGGATTGGGTCCCCAATTCCAGATCATGTCACCTACCTATTTATGTTACAGAAAGCACGCGATGAAAATGAAACTGGAATGCAGAATCCCCACTAGCAGCCTAGTCGACTGGACTTACAGATATTTACAAGCGTGTATATTTTGTACATGAATACAGGTCAATTACCTTCATTCGCTTTCATAATCTTCATCATCTCCGAACGAAAAGACAGATGCATCCGCAGCCATAGCCTTGAATTCACTTACCTCCGACACTGAGTTGGGTTGTGCAGCGCCGACAGCTTCTTTCTTTTGTTTGTTAGGCGTTGAAGCTTGGTTTTCTTTATCACTCAGATTTGTGCTTTTATTTGAATCAGAGTTGCTGTAAGGCACAGTATCTGATGCTGCAGATGTAGTAACTTGAGGTGAGATGCCAGTTTGTGCGAATTTTGATGGCAAGTTTTCCTCAGCTTCGCTGTCAGAGAACTCATCTCTATCTTTGTTTGAGTTAGCACTTGAAGCGGTTGGAATTTTATCATCTGGGCCAGGATTGGGAGTTGAGGCTGTCCTGGTGATGGAGTTCTGGGTTGACTCATTAGTAGTAACAGACGGAGGTCTTGCTGAAAGAGCAGAGGCATCATGATCCACAAGGACAACTTCAACTTCGAATCCCGGGGATGGTAACTTTCTCTGAAAGAAAGCAGTGATTTGGATTAAGGCTGTAGAAGAATTATCTGAATGAACAACGTGAAATAACTAACAAGAAAATGGGTGCTGACCACAATCCATAAGTTTATTAAGCGGATTCAACTGTGTGGCCCCTTCTAGGCCTTAAAGTTAGATTTAAACCCTGGAACATGAGGCTTGATGATAAAACATAGATTTACCTTGTCAAAACCATCAAGATCACTCGTACTTAAAACTTTTCGGTTCTCAGTCATAGTTGTGTTCAACCAGCTGCCAAAATAAAAAACAAATGCGGCAATTAAAGCTTCACATCTTCTCCGCATCTTCAGAATCTCATTAAAACATTAACTCCAAAAAGTTTAGAAAGTATGCCATATGAAGGTAAATAGTATACCAATAGAAGTCCCCTTGGCGATCATGAAAATGGATTTTGAAATCACCAGCCAACTCTGTCAGCCCAGGTTCCCCAGGAAGTGCAAATACCAGAATCCCTTTTTTAGGCGCAGTGAACCAAAAATCTTCAGGCTGCAAAAACGGCGGGTCAAATTCAGTATGCCCATTTCTTTTGAATTTAGCCACCTCTGAAAGTTTAAAGTTCCATATAAGTAAGGTTGCCCATCGAGAAGATGGCCCAGTTGGACAAACATTTTTTTGTCCACAACTGACTGCTTAATGCAAGGTCCTTGCAAGTCTTTTTCAGCATTCCCTTCTATGGCATATGCAACTTAATTTATCTTAAAAGTAGAAATTTTCAAACAGTTGTAAATATATGGCTAGTATCCTAATTCCTTGAAAATACTGGCAGTTTTATGTGCGGGTATATCAGGCAACAAAACTGAAGGCCAAAGCCAAAAGGGAGGATAATACAATAAAGGCGTAACAATAGCCTTTTTTTAGGCAATTCATGAAGGCCGTAAAAGCACATAGTTTTTATTTAAGTAGGTTAATCTAAAAAGCACTAAAGAGGAGGAAAAGATACCGACAAATCCTTGGTTCTTGGATGCCTTTTGGTCGAAAAGAGCACACCTAACAGAAACATCAGTCAAGATGAAATTTACAAAACACTGGCAGGAGTGCAACCCACCAAAGCAAGACAAGAAGGGAGAAAGGAGTCACCATTATGGTCAAAAACTGTTATAGAAGGCCTGAACCAGTATGGGCATCTATGCAGCCGAAATCCTCTAAGCATGCACCTGCACTTTGCAATCAGCATAATTGGAAAATTCAAGATCATAGCAGCCATGCATAGATTTTTGTTGTGCCATCCTAGCATTTTCAATGATACGACAAGTGTACTCTCATTTAAAAAACTATTTCATGAAACTATAAGATATCTAATTGAAAAATACTAATAGTGAATACCTCCGACCAGGCTGGTTTTCACCATTAAAATATGCCAAAATGCGTTCGAAGTACTTGACATATCTCTGTAAGTAAAATACATAGATGTTAACAGGTATAAATGAGATTAAAGATTTAGCAATGAATAATAGACTTCAGGGAATTGGCCTTACAATCTGACTGGGAAGAACAAGCCCTTTCCCATCAATGCATCGTCTCTGATTGTAAAACTCAATTGATTCCTCAGCTGTGGGAAAGAACTAAAAATGGCAAATGATTGAATGAGATTAGAAAATTGGGGTACTCCTCACTGAATAAACTTTACATTATTTGGTTAGAAACAGAAATGGAAGCATAAGAAAAAACAGTATAAAGTTTACCTTGAGATACAGAAGAAGGCTAGAAATCATCAATCCTGTCCTCGCCATTCCGGCTTTACAATGCACGACCACAACATTTTCAATATCTTGCTTCAACCATGAATATGCACTTTGGCAGAATGAAATGACGAGCTGAATAGGAGGGCAGTTGTGGTCATCGAAAGGAAAACTAGCGACCTGTAGCAAAAGAAAGAGGAAAGATCCTGTTACAACATGGATATAATCAAAGATATGTTGTTGAACCAGACAAGCTACTTTCAATACCAACAAATAAGTAAATTCTCAGCAACTAAACCTTCTCAGATGCCACCCTGCTATGCATTGGTGCAATTTATTGATGTAAGTCAGAAAAATAAGGAGAGCACATGGTTACTAGAAGTAAGCCTCAACCATTTGAGAAAAACGAAGTCCTCGAGTTGCACAACACAAATGAGAACAAGGATAAACAGCCTAAACAGGACCATCAACAAATTACTTTACCTGCTCCAAAATTCTGAGAAGCAAAAAGTGTAAACACATTGAGTAAAAAGGAAAAAATAGAAGATACATACCTTTCCCTCAAAAAGAGATGCATCGTATAATCTTTCAGAACATAAATTGTAAACTTTGTACTTGTCCTGAATCATTGAAATGAACAACAGGTTGGTAGTTATGCAATCATAAGGTGAAGTGTACAGCAACACAATGCGAAAGGCTTTGCAGATGAGAACAAGATTGCTCATGTCTTTTAAGGTAAAGCATTACTGATGGACACTTTAATGCAGCCATTACCTTGTGATAAGTTTCAAAGAACCTGATTACTTCCTCCATGTGGTTCCTATAGAATCCCTGAACCAACATCAAAATTAAGCTTGAAGCTGATAAAGATGACAAAAGGTGTGTTAAATTTGGGGTGGAAGTGGATCTGTACCTCAACATAGCCCAACAAACCAGAGCTCATATCACCAGCAGGAAATCCCATAGCGATAATATTCTCTGTGATGTAAGTCATATCTAAATCAAATCCTCCTTCCTACAGCAAACAAATACAGTCAGAACCACCCAAAAATTTAAGGAGGTCCATGCGACAACCCCTCCCCAAAAAGAAGTAGATGGAATCCCTCACAAAGTAACCTGTATATTATAATAAGGAAACAACCTAAGTCTTACAAAAACTAAAGATACCTGATATCTCCTCTTATTTTGCGAAACAACATGGCGAGCTTTAACTTGTACAGCTTTCACAGCATTCTTAGACGAGTCAGCCAATCCTTTTGTGATGGTTCCAATAAAACCTGGTTGCATTTTTGGTGATGCAGCAGAAGAATTTTCTTCCGATGGAGAAGATTTAGGAGACAAACGCAATCCAAGTCCCCCAGTCAAACGTGAAAGAGGTGTCTTGCTTGAATTTTCAGATTGCAACTCTTCTTGGGATCCAACAAAGCGCTGGGGAATCTTCAGATTCTTCGCCCAATTGGAGATTCCAGAAACAAAGAATTTTGAAGGCATGTCATGCTCAGATTTATCCACTGAAGATTCTAAAGAAGTGGACATTTTTGTATCCGCAGACTTGATATCCTTAGTATCTGAAGAATCGGGAGAATCCAAACTCATTTCAAGGAGCGCAAATCTATAAAATACCAACAGAACTAAGCATCAGAACCTTGAAGCAAAGCTAAAGTATGTGGCTTCCGAAGAAGTTCAAAAGAAAAAAAGTCACTAATGATGTTGGAATTGAGATTGCATAAAGACTACAAGAATCATTACTTTAGTTTAAGCCATGGACAATATAATGGAACAAAAATGGTAAAGTGTTATTATATTTAGATATTGAACTACTTGATTACAGTTCTTAACCAACATTTAAAAGTAGTCTATGACATCCTGCTTTAACCCACCCATAAGCACTAAAGAAGCTTGCAGATTGATGTATTTGTACCAGACTACAGTCAACAATCCACAACGTACACAGTATATCATCAACTAAGTTGGGGTCTAGAGGGCCAGATGTACACGACCTTACCCTTATTATTATACAAAGAGGCCGTTTCCGTCGCGACCCAATATGTATTGCGTCATTTGATGTATTGAATTCCAGCAACTTCACTAAATAGAAGCACTGGAATTTAATAGAGCCATTTTGCTCTAGTCTATTATTAGCACAAAGCTAAAAGAACTGTCAATAATTACTCTTCCAGCTCCATTTGATGGACATGTATCTTCATTATATAAATGTAACAAATGTTACATAGTTGACAAATTCAAAGATCTCATAACCAACAATCTCTACGCGTTTAACAGAATCTTGTGGAGTAAATACTGTTGTGAATAGTCAAACTGAAATCCCTACTATTTAGAGATTGTATAGCTTACCTTACGGCTAGATAGGAGATGCAATCTCACATTTCTCTGTATAAATATTGCACATCAACGTAAATACATATAGCTTTTCCCAGCAATTCTTCATATCTCATATGGTATCAGAGCGCCTCTAAAATCCTTGGCATTATCTCCATTGCTTGGACATCATGGTATTTCTCATCTTACTTCTCCACCACATACTCTGGTACATAATCGCTATGCTGAACGCAGACATCGCCATATTGTTGAAACAGGCCTCAGTCTTCTTCAATATGGCGCAGTCCCTATATCTTATTGGCCTTATGCTTTTGCGACAGCTGTTTATCTTATCAATAGAATGCCTACTCCGCTACTACAAATGGAGTCCCCATATGAAAGGATATTTCGCACACCTCCAAATTATCACAAGCTTCGAACGTTTAGATGTTTATGCTATCCTTGGCTCAAACCGTATGCTCATCACAAGATTGATCCAAAATTTCGGCCTTGCGTATTTCTTGGATACTCTCTATCACAAAGTGCCTATTATTGTCTTGACACAAATTCATCCACTATATCTGTCTCACGCCATGTCACCTTTGTTGAACATTTATTTCCCTACAAAGAGGCACCATCCTTGGACTCCACCAGAGAGGCATATTCCATATCTGAGTGGATTCAACCATTCTATCTGCTGCCTCAATCCCCAGGTACTCCACCAACAGCAACACCCGATTGCAGCAGCCCTTCTCTAATCCAACAGCCATCACCGCAGGATATTCCAGCAGCGTCCGTCACTTCCTCAACGGACAACCATGATTCACATAGGGTCATCAACAATCACCCTATGATTACACGTGCAAAGAACAACATCTCCAAACCAAATAAAATGCTCGTCCTGGCTGCCCAACTTCAACCGCTTGATCCCTCGACAGTCACTCAGGCGTTGAAGTCGATCGAATGGCGTCATGCCATGTGTGCTGAAATTGATGCTCTAATCCGGAACAACACCTGGGAGTTAGTTCCTCCATCATCCTCTACCAATATCCTTGGCTGCAAGTGGATATTTCGGACAAAGTACAAAAATGATGGCTCCATTGATCGCTTGAAAGCCCGTTTAGTTGCCAAAGGCTTCAATCAGCGTCCAGGCATTGATTTTCATGACACTTTTTCGCCTGTGGTCAAATTTACAACAATCCGTGTTGTTCTTACATTGGCTGCCTCCAATGCTTGGCCATTACGGCAGTTGGATATTAATAATGCATTTCTGCAGGGGACGTTACATGATGAGGTATTTATGCAACAACCTCCTGGTTTCATTGATAAGGATCGACCCACTCATGTGTGTAAATTGCGAAAAGCCATCTATGGTCTCAGGCAAGCGCCACGAGCCTGGTATGCTGAGTTGCGCTCGTTTCTTCTTGCCAACGAATTCAAAAATTCCTTGGCTGACACCTCCTTGTTTATTTACAAATCTGGCCACATTATCATTTATATGTTAGTCTATGTTGATGATATTGTGCTCACAGGGTCCGATTCCTCTGTTTTACAAAGTTTTATATCTCATCTCTCCGCCCGGTTTTCTCTAAAAGATCTAGGAAATTTGTCCTACTTTCTAGGGATGGATATACAGCAAAATTCAGATGGTATTCTTTTATCTCAGCAGAAGTATCTACATGATCTTCTGCATCGATCAAACATGTCTGAAGCAAAGCCACTGCAGACTCCACTGACTCCTGATGCTCCTCTGCTTTTGACAGAAGGAACAGCTCTTTCTGATGGCCAGGAATATCGCAGCATCGTTGGCGGTCTTCAATATCTCCTCTTGACACGCCCGGATATCGCCTTTGCTGTCAATCGCCTATCTCAATTCATGCACAGGCCTACAAGTTCGCACTGGGAGGCAGCAAAACGCATACTTCGTTATCTGCGGGGAACAAGTACTCTTGGTATCCAGCTAAGAAAAACAACACTTCCTCTTGCCCTTCATGCCTTCTCTGATGCTGACTGGGCAGGTAATCGCGATGACTATACCTCGACAAGTGCTTATCTCATTTATCTTGGTAACAGTCCAATATCATGGAGTTCAAAGAAACAACGCACAGTTGCTCGGTCGTTCACTGAAGCTGAATATCGAGCTGTTGCCTCTACTGCTGCTGAACTCAACTGGATCTCATCCTTGCCGGCTGAACTTCACGTCTCTGTGCCAACATGTCCAGCTATATACTGTGACAACATAGGCACAACTCAACTTTGCTCAAATCCAGTGTTTCACTCCCGCATGAAGCACATTGCTCTAGATTTCCACTTCATTCGTGAACAGGTCCAGTCTCAACGCCTTCGTGTCTCTCATGTCGCCGCTGCTGATCAGCTCGCGGACCTACTCACCAAACCCTTACATCGTGCTCCCTTCATACGATGTCGTGACAAGATTGGACTTGCTCCTCGCTCCTCCATCTTGCGGGGGGCTGTTACAGAGTTGACAAATTCAAAGATCTCAGACCCAACAATCTCTACAAGTTTAACAGAGTAAATACTGTTGTGAATAGTCAAACTGAAATCCCTATTATTTAGGGATTGTATAGATTTCTTACGATTAGATAGGAGATGCAATCTCACACCTCTCTGTATAAATACTGCACATCGATGAATATACAAACAAGCTTTTCCAGCAATTCTTCAACTCTTATACAAGGACTTGAAGTCGAGTCCCAGGAGCAAACACCGGAGTCTTGACACGCTTGGGGATGACAAGGAATCATGCTGCATACAAAAACAAACGATGAACTGAGAGGGAGGATGTCATCACCAACAGGAGATGGTTCCTTTGAAGTCAACTGTATCATTGGAATTATGAAGGACATAAAACGCAGTCCTATGAAGAGCTAAACAAACGAAACGAATTTACCATGGAAGAAAGGTATAAAAACTTCTCCAACAACAGAAATACAAAACAAATTCACGCATGAACAAAAGCACCTCCCACAGTTATGATTTGATGATACTTTTGACCCCCAAACCCAGCATTCACCGATATCAAAAAAGCTTAGCAAACCCATCACGAATTCTTGCTTCAAATACAAGTGCAGTGCACCAAACCCCAAAAATAGAATAAAAATTCAAACTTGAAAAAATCCAGCAGAGACATGGTGCAACAGTTGATGTCGGACATATAACCATACCTGGCCACAAATACGTTCTCGTATATCCCCCGTCTTTTTGGAAGCATAATGATACCCTTTAGACATCATAAGATCCAGATTTTTCTTCCCCCTGCAATTTCTCTGAAAAAACTCCCTCCAGAAACAAGAAAATTTTCAAACTGTTTTGTCGTTTTTCCTTGCTTCACGAATCACGCTACCCTCTTTCACCCGCCGCACCGTGATCAAGTCAATACACACATTTAATTCCCGATCCTCCTGATTATATATACAGCTACAGCATCTGCCATGCCATGCTGTAAATTTATTGGATAAGAAATCTATTCGTCTTCACAAGATACATCAGAATTTTTGGCAGAAAAAACTGGGATTTATTTTTACTGGATTTCCCTGTTCTTTGTTGTTCCTATAAAGGAGCCAGTTTCCTGCAGAAAGCGGTTCTCTGATTTTCCGCGAAATGATCAGCTTTGACGTCTTGTGGGCTTTCTCTCCTTATATTTATTGTATTTCGCTTGATTTTAGAAGATCTCATTAATACGAAACAAATAGAGTTAATTAAGGCAGAGAAGACTTTCCATTCCATAACTGATCAACTGTAAAAATAGTAAATGTAGAACTGGAGATGCGGTGGAATTGTAAAATAGACGAATGCCGCCCAGAAATTTCAAAGTGAATCAAATTTCTAATACTATTAAAAAAATGGGGAGTCGTGTGACAGTGACAGTTCCAAGTCCAACAATTTTCTCACAGTTGCATCAGAAATCAGAATCGCATTCGCAACCAAGAAGTGCAATTAATCTGGAGAGGAGGATGGATGCATCGCAGAGGGGGATCCCTTCCCATGCCAACTCGAGAGATCTGTGGCAGTCACTACATGAACATCGTCCGAGCAATAAATAAAAGATAATGAAAATTTCCCAAAAAAATAAGTACTTATTTTATTTATTATGCGGGCGGGAATCGCCCCTGCTTGTCCATGAATAATTATCAATAATTTGAGTGTTTACTTTTAGAGATCTGTCTACAAACAAAATTGTTAAACTTTTGCTTTCGTACTTCTATCGAATACTCCTAAAAGGTGATAATCTAATTCCACTTTGGGACTAAAAAGTTGCAACGATATGCAATTGAAAATATCAAATAAAATAAAAAAATCATAAAGTACTATCTACACTACCGGAAGAATATGCTGAAAAATAAAATACCAATTGACTCGGATTTGACTTTTTAAAGTCTTGGTCGTTAGGAAGTACTATTCGACGGCAAATAGAATAGGCATGCAATAACTTCCCAATGGGCAATGAGAGAGTTTTTTATTTGTTCTTAAATTTGTTCTTGTTTGGTTATTTCATATTTGTCACAATTTTCCCCTTTCAGAATGGTATTCACGATATAAAATTTTGAAAATTTGTTGAAGAATTAAATGGAGAAAAATCTCATAGAATGAGATGATTACATTGGCTAAAAATAAAGATTTGATTAATCTTTTTTTTTGCTAAATAGATCTATTAAGAAAATATAAAGACGTCAAATAAAAAAAAATCAAGTAAAGTAAAAACATAAATCCTATATTAGTGTACGTGCCCAAAACACGTGCCCAAAAGCTTTCTTATTCGATATACATAAATGTGTCTTCAACCTCTTCAGTTTGCATGTTATCTTAACCAAGCCAAGTAAGGAATAAGGAGCATTCCAAGAGCTTGCTACAATGGATAAGAAATCAGTTTGAGTTACCCACATATATTGAAAATGAAACGGTGTAGAAGGTCGAGCCTGTGCATAGTTATAGATTAGCATAGGAGAATGATCACTCGAAACAATTGGCTCCAAAACTATAAGAGAGCCTGTAGAAAAATAAGAGATCCAGACTAGTTTAACCAAGGCTCTATCTAAGCACTCTAAGATGAATCTGTCGAGTCACTTGCAGAACCATAAAAAATTTTGCTCCAAAGGAGGCAAATCATATAAATAAATGCGATCAGTAAAGTCATTAAACTAAGCCTTAGCCCGAAGGGTGGTAGGGTGTGCCCCCTAACTTCTCAAAATCACAACGCAAAACATTAAAATCACCAAGGATGATAACGGGGTGAAAGATGAGAGCAAATAATTCACGTCTACCCAAAGTTGTCGGCGCTGAGCAGCATTGCATTTCATGTATACTAACACAAATAATGTGTTTATCCCCTATCAACAAGGTGAAAAGGCTAACAAATGCTCCATGAGAACCACCACAAACACACTGTGTCTTACCGAGTGTATAACCAAATATTCCCCCCAATGGATTCATTTAAAAAAACAATAGGAAAAGTCAAATAGAGTCCAATAGAAGGAGCTTAAAAAACTAAAATCATACATTCCAAGAACAACAATGAAAAATAAATTATAACACCTGACAAACTGGCAAAGATGTGACTATGAGGAAGGAGTCTTGATTCCTCGCGCATTCCAAATGAGAAAGTCAGACACCAAGAGGTTGGAGGGGTTAGACAGGGGACAACAACCATTTTCTTCTTCTTTGGAGGCCATCCACGTTCCCTCCTTTTCATAACTGTATCTTTCTCTGAATCCGATTTGCACCCGAATGGGTGCCCATCAACAATAAAATCATCCAAAGTATCCTCGTGTATAGCGTTCAAGCCTGCTGTTTCAACATTCAGAGCATCAAAGGAGGGAGACACCATATGAACTGGGGTGATCTTGTCAGAGTTGCTGCAACCACAATAGCTAAATCCAAAGTGGCATCAAGCGCATGATCGGCAAGTAAAATATCCACCTCTCCGCCATTTTCATCTTGGAGCGCAATAAAAGAATTAGAGGTGTACAAAACATTAGCATCACAAGGCAACTAAGTCCTCCCCAGTGTAGAGTTGACTTTTGTTAGGGGAAGATAATCTCAGCCTCAGGGTAGAGATAGGTGCTATGTCAGCTACAACGGCATGGCTTGAGTGCACTACCCCATCCCCATCTACATGCAAAGTAGGAGTAGCCTAGCCACTAGCGGTGGATCCACGGAGCCAGGCTTAGCCGCATCCACAGTATGAAAAAGGGACGAAATTTGGGGGAGTCTGCCGTTTCCTCCAATTCAGGC
>JAOWBN010000001.1:556658-569926 GCA_028565015.1 Pinguicula moranensis | reverse complement strand
CTATAAGGTACACAGGCTGAGTTGGGTTTTCTAGCAAGATAATGACCCTTGTAGTCTCTATGACGGCCTGCATAGCTGAAGGTTATGTGATCACTTTGCTCACAACCTTACTCTCCCCTCACAGTCATATCCATGTAGTAAGTCTCGGGCTCCGGTGATCTAGATTGTAGTATCTTTTCTTTTTTTATTTTCTTTGTATTTTATCCTTCTTACTGTTGGTAAGATTGTTGAACAATTATTTTTTATTATTATTAATGAATTTTGGCTTATCAAAAAAAAAGGTTTTAAGATTGTTTATGATTTCAATCATTTATCTCCTATGGATTTAACTTTTTTACCTTAGAGTGAAAGATTGACTTTAGATGGAAAGAAGAAGGCTAAAGTTGTGAAAATTATTCATGAGAAATCAAGAGCCAACATTGAGAAGAAAACATCTTAATACACCAAACAAGCCAACAAGGGGCAAAAGAAGGTCACCTTCGAGCCAAGCGATTGGGTATGGCTACATCTGAGAAAGGAAGGATTCCCAGCAAAGAGAAAATCAAAACTCATGCTAAGAGGAGATGGACCGTTCCGAGTGATTACCAAGATTAATGATAACGTCTATAAATTGGATCTACCTTGTGAGTACAATTTGAGTGTTACTTTCAATGTTGCTGACTTACTTCCGTTTCATGTAGATGATGATTTGAGGACAAATCCTTTTTCCAGAAGGGGAGAATGATGCAACCCAAGTTTCACCCAATCTACCAAGTCAAAAGGCGGAACACGTGATGACCCATGAAGGTCCCAATGATGGTAAGAATGGCCATAAAGGGTGTGATCCAATAAGTCTTTCGGGAGGCCCAATTACATGCCTAAGAGTCAAGAAATTCAAAGAGACCTTGAACTTGATGATCCAATAAGCTTGGACTAGAAAAGAGAAGAATGGAACCCATGGCCCATTTATGTTTACTGAATGCCATGGCCCACTTGAAAAGTCATGGTCCATCAATATTATCTAATTCATGGCCCAAGACGCCTTCAGCCAAAATGGTGGCCAACAAATCGAAAACATGGGTCTAGGACATGGTGTGAATATGACTTGGTCATGAGGAGACAAGATCAAATTGGATGAGGAAATTCCCTTCCAAATAGATGTCCAAAGGATTCTTTCCTTATCCAAGGCCAACTAGATTAGGTTATACCTTAGTTTTCCTTTATCTAAATTAGGGGTCTTTTCTATCTAGTACACGTTTTTAATTATTCTAGGACACCTAAAGTCGAGCCTCTTCCTATATAAAGGGGTCGATCGAACCATTGTAAGACACTTCAAGTTTTATGCAATTTTGTGAGATTTGTATTCTCTTTTGGTTTTAAACCTATTTTGATTTATCCTTTTTTTCTTTTTGAGTTAAGTGGCATCGTGTCTTGGCCTTATCATTCGATTCAAACATTAGAAACACCAAATTCATCCCTTTCTTTTCTTGAAATATCATTTTAGTTGTGAATTATTGTCACAATTTAGGCAAGGATTCATAGCACAATGAAGATATTCCATTTTGCAACAAAACAATATTTGTACTGTTTTGAAAAATGGAGTTAGGTATTGTGAAACCTCAAGTATTAATGGCCATTATGTTTTGAGCATAAGTGAACTAATACTTAATGTATATACAAGTATGAAAGTCGTAAGTCCTTCATACCTCTGTTACTATTGACTTAGTCACGTAAGCAAAGACTGCATTTCCATAATGTGTCGAAATAATCTTTTGGGCTCATTTGATTATGAATCAGTTGATAATTGTGAGTCTTGCTTGCAATGTAAAATGACTAAAACTCCCTTTAAGGTAAAAGGAGAAAGGTCTATGGAGTTGCTTGGACTAGTACATACCGATGTATGTGGTCCAATATCGACTAGTTCTAGAGGTGATTTTTCATATTTTATAACATTTGCGAACGATCAATCAAGATATGATTTCGTGTACTTAATGAATTACAAGTCTGAATCCTTTGAAAAGTTCAAAGAATATAAGAATGTTATTGAGAAATAACTGGGAAAAAGTATCAAAATACTTCGATCCGATCGAGGTGGTGAATACTTGAGTACCAAATTTCAAAATTTTCTTAAAGATCAGGGAATCATCGATCCATACTACATCGCTAGTACTCAACATTGTTCCATCTAAATTGGTTGATACCACTTCATACGAGATATGGATGGGTAAGTATTTGAGGATTTTTGGATGCCCTGCTTATGTGAAGCGGGTTGAATCGGACAAGTTCGAAGCTAAGTTCGATAAGTGCTTTTTGGTAGGATATCCAACAAATTGCCTTGGATATTAATTTTATAACCCCGTTGAGCAAAAAGTGTTTGTCTCAAGACATGTCATCTTTCTAGAAAAAGAGATTTTACTAGAAGAGGCAAGTGGGAGTAAGGTAGAACTTGAAGAAATTCAAGATCCACAATCAAGCACCGACCAAGCGATGGAACAAGAGCAATTATTTCATATAGATGAGATAATTAAAGAAGTTCAAACACAAGGACCTCGTATGTCCAATAGAGAACATCGAGACCCTGTTCGTTATGGATTCAACCTACTGACTACGAAGAAGTCTTGTCTAGTATAGACAAAGACAAATGGCTAGACCCCATGAACTCTGAGATGGATTCCATTATGTCAACAAGGTTTGGACCTTGGTTGATCCACTTGAAAGGATTGTCCCTATAGGGTGTAAACGAGTTTTCAAAAATAAAAACTGACATGGATGTTAATGTGATTACCTACAAGGCTAGACTGGTAGCAAAAGATATCGTCAGAAAGAAGGAATTGACTATGACGAAACCTTCTCTCTGTAGGATCTAAGGCTCGGTTTCTAAAATTTCTGGAAACTAGCAAATCCGGAACTAAGTTGAAATCAAGCTCCAAAACCAGTTTAATCCATGTTCTAGTTAAGAGGGAAGCCGACTTACCTCAAATTCAGCCGGAAAACTGAATAATCCGCCGGAAATCAAAAGACCGGTGAGATTCAAAGATCACGGAAGTCCCAAAGTAGGCAAATCGCTACCAATAGCACTCCTTGTCTAGCTGAAGGGGCTGCTAGACCCTGTGTTACGGCAACGACAATGTCTCACGGCTATCGAAAATTTTTCACGAATGTTTTCGTTCGGTCGAGAATCTTGAAGAAGACGAAAAAACGTCTGCATTGTTTCTTCTCTCACCGACTAAGACACGAGATATGCATATATCTCATTTGTGTCATTTGGGCTCAAAGCCCAAGTGACTTAATTAATTGATTTGGACTCGAATTTAATTCGAGCCCAATTGCAAAGTAATAACTTGGATTTAATCTCATTAAACCCAATTAAATTGCAATTGAATTGGGTGGTCCCACCAAAACCTAATTCTCGTCCGTAAAATTTGCCAATTATGTCCTACATAATTAATTATTTATGCTTCAGTTCGTCAGATAGAGCGACCTCATAAGATCCATATCTAAATTGGTACTATCATAAGCCGCATCTAGCAATACATTATGATCCGATTTAATATAGATACATCGTGATCCTTTAATCCCATTTAATATTAATTCTTTCGGCTTAATATCCAATAATTAATGTCAAGCGTAGGAATGTGTCATCATTGACCATTAATGACTTTCTTGATATTTCAGTAAATAATTGTTAAAATGTGACTATCTTATAATCACAAATTGCATGCGTAATAATTATTACTGCATCAAGGAGCTAGGGATATTAATAATCTCATCCAATATGAGATGGACAAAATTATCATCTTGATATTCCATACCTTCCAGCATAAATCGTGCATATTTAGGAAATTTACATTTATAACCCCTCGGTCAACAGAGGCGTTTGATAGGCCCACGTAATACACATTCATCACCCAAAATTATGAATATCACATATAACTGAATTAATACTATATGACTTTGCCGATGACACAAAACACAATTCATCCAGCAAGTCAATATAGGTCGAGTCCAATATTCATGTACCCCGTACACTTATATTTCATGCGATTAAACAGATACCTCGTATTAATGATCTGTGAAACATGATCATGTATTAATCCACATACTAGTCGATTTAGTCATCTAGTTGTTCCCTTGCTAATGACTTTAAGACTAGAGACTAATTTAGAGTTTGATAAAATTATGGAGTTTCACAATTTGAGTCATCAACCCAAATGATCCATAATATACATATCGAAAACTCAAGGAACAAAATGATTTTAGTCATCCAGTATACATGAAATTAACAAGAGCACAATGCTCTAGGTCACACTAAACTAACAAGAATGTTTAGTAGACTCGAACCAATAATAAATAAGCTCGGGCCATGAAGATGTGTGTGTGAGCGTTAACACATAAAAATGGGTGTGTGTTACTATTTTAAAAATTTTAGTATTAAAGTATTAGATTGTTTAACCATATTTTGTATATATAGCTATGAAATGTATTTTTAATATATACTCCCGACACATTGTTCCAACATGGTTTTGCCTTTGATTATTATCTATATAATACGCTTGAGGATTTTTGTTATGTCAAACTTACTTATAAATTTAATTAATTATAATTTGGCTTTACACGTGCCACTCAATTCATGGCCAAAACAACCTATATAAAAATATTTGAAAAATAATAAAATAAACTTCTATGAAAATAATATTAGAAAATTACTTAATAAAAAAAGTTATTGCTCTACTGATATTTTAGCGTGAGGGCTGTCTGCAATGAAATGAAAAAGTTCTGTAAAAGGTAGTGAGTGGTGGGCCCCTCCACGAAGTCTTCACTCAGCTTGAAATAAGCATAAAAAAAACAAAAAACAAATGGGAAATAATAATCCTCTCGGCTCGTGAAGCCGGCGTCTCTTATCGGCTCTCGCTCTTGTCAGTACTCTACATACGTTGTGTATTTATTCATCCATCGTGACTCGTGATAGCCATACGGTACGACGAGCAGCTGAACATACCGAGCCGCTGCATGCTCAAAGATCTTTCCCATTTTTCGATCAATTTTCTCTGGCTTCGATCTCCACTCATTTATCATTTTTCTGCAGATTGTTCAAGTTCAGCTGCAAAAGGTCGGTTTTGATTTATTTTTTTTCCAATTTTTGAATCCGGAAGTTGATTTGGTTTGAGATTTAGTTGCCGAAGTGGTGATTGATGTTCATTTCTGTTTAGAACTTGTTTTGGGCGTTTGTTATGAAATTCCGTGCGAGAATTGGAGCTGTGTGGATGGATCTTGATTCTCCCCTCCTAGAGCTTTGAAATGGTTCTAGATTTACTTGATTTTTATGTATGTGTGTTTTTACTTTTTTCTGCAGCTTATGTTCGTAGTTCATAATTTTTTATGGTTTGTGCATTGTGGAGATGAAAAAAATGGTTTTAACTTTTTACCAGTGAACTTGTATATTCTCTCTGGATGGAGGTCTTTGTTGATATCTGCCTTGATTTAATGTTTCTGCTAGGTTCAAAGTGCTTCTATCTCATTCTAAAGGGGAGATCTCTGAAGAGTTCAAGGCAAAATGTCTTATCAGCTAGCCAAATCAGTTAATGATGCCGGTGGGAGTAATAAACAAACGTTGCAGCCTTCCACCTCTATTTGGATGGCTCATTGGAAGCACTCAGCCTGCAATTCATCAAAAGAAATGCGCAATCATAATGCCGTGAGAGATTTGGAACTCCAGCGTGCTACTAGTCGTGATAGTTCGAAAAATGTGCTGGAAGTCTCCAGAGAGATGGAGAGCAGAACTCCTGATGTTATAGGTGAGAGTTCCAAAATGGATTTGAAAAGCTTTAGAAATGAGAAAAAGCACAACTCTCTATTTGAAAATGGTAAAGGAAGTGATGGGATGCAAGAGTTAAGGATAAGGCCTGTGTGTAGCAACAATCTCGAGCATGTTAAATCTTTTGACTGCTCAAGTAGGATTCAGTTTCCTTCTACGATCCCAGGAGTTCCCATTGTGAATGAAATTGCCTCCCTAGAACGCCATTCTTCAGGGCGCGGTACTTTAGAGGATCCTCCTAAGTCGATGAAAACTCATACATGTGATACATGTACTCTTAACTTGTCATCATTCGGTCGAGATTGGTTCCTGAAAATGCAGAAGTGTTCAGGTATAGGACTGCTTTCAAGTGAGTGCATTGCTTCAGAGAAATTTGAAACAAAGGGCATCCATAATTACTGTTACTCTGTACCAAAATTGCAGAATCGTGGTCATGATATGGAGACTGGGGGAATTTACACCGCCTTGGATTCTGTGGAAGAAACGGCTGTGGGCTATTCCAAGTTCCCTCAGACAACTCAGAGTCTGTTGATCAGGAAAGGGGCTCCAATCAATCTTTTGAGAGAAGATGGCAACTTCAGAAATACAATGTTTGTTACTAAAATTAATGTCAACTCAACCTGGGATCTTCATCATCTATCACCATTTTCTCATCAAGGTACACAAGGAGTAAAACTTCAGTCTCTTAGTTCTTCAATGGATAGTGAAGAGGATGAAAATGTGGGAAAGCTCAAGGCTTTTGAAGTTAATATAAAGAATCGATCATCAGCTGAAAGTGAGCGGATGGAAATAGATTACATCGAGGAAAAGAACTCCAAACTAGGTAATTAACTGTGACTCCTAATTTTTCTTGATTATTTATCAATGCAAGTTATTCATTACTGGAAAATGCCTGAAGGATTAGTTATTTATTTTGAATGCTAATCAGCTTAATCTTGTTAGCATTTGGAATCATTCATCTTGCAGTGAGTCCTCTAATAAGCTTCTCTTTTCTGCACTGCAGGTGCACATTCTACTGTATCAACTAAGGTATTTTTTTTTTTTTCTTTTTTCTTTGTGAAGCAGACCTTCCCTTTCTATGAATCTCAAATCTCAATTGCACGGTTCTTCAATTAGCAAAAGAACTTGCTAGGCAACATACCTTGCATTTTCCTTTTTTTCTTTCCTTAAATTCATCTCTCATCTGGCATTCTTGATGTAGCTCTTCAATATGGATTTGAGTTCACCCCCTCAGAACATTGCTGCATACTCGAGCGAAGTAGGGGATCAACTGATGCATGTGGTGCCTGATAGTAGCTTAGACGTATCTGCTTTACCTGGAGCTCGTAGTTCTTCAGACCATGTCTGCCTGAACTCCTCAAATAGTCAGAGTTTGGAGATGGGAAGGCACAATGTAGAGCAACCTGAACCGAGGTCCAGTTTCAGTGGGATAAATTACACTGCTGATCCGAGCAACAGAAGCATTAAGCGCCTAAAGCTTACCTCAAACTCTGCTCAAGGTTCAAAGAGTTCGGGTATTGCTGAAAGCACACCGTATGAGAAGTTCAGAAACTTTTTCGTAAGTAGCATCAAAAGCTCAGAAACATCATCACAGAATCATGGTGTTAAAGAATCACCGCTGCCAGATATAAGTGAGAATCTTGTAGCTGGTGATGAAAACAAAGGTAAGGGGTTATTGTTATCAGATGCCTGGATTAAAAGATGGCTATCTAATAGATCCATAAATAGCAACAAGAAACCTGAAACGGTCGTAATCAGTGATGCACCAAAGAATCAGTTTCCCAGTATAGCAGCTATGGCATTGATGAGCAAGGCTATGATTGGTAAACCGTATGAACTCCAGAACCAGGGATGATTCTCTGTACACGAGGCTTTCTGATAGCTATTGACCCTGTAGCATATGTTTGCATTTTGCTAGTGTTTTGCAGCATGTCTTTGCATCAGTAAGTGTTCTATTTATTCACTGCCTATTATGAAGTTCGTTCAGTTCGCAGAACCTGTCCATGTATAAAGTTTTCAACTTCTAAAATGGACCTTATTGTGTACTCTGCATATGTCTGTCTAACAGGGCCTAAAAATGTGGTCGAGGTTAAAACCTCAGAATGTGGGAGAGTGCTAACTTTCACAGGCTATGCGGGAGAGTGCTAACTTTCACAGGCTATGCTTCTTCTTGGTTGGCAAGGTAAGAAGATGGAGTTTGTACAATGTACAACAAATATCATGATCCACATCCATCACTAATCTTACAGAATCCTAGTCAGGCTTTTTTTTTTATAACCGTGGTATCCGGATGTGGTTCAACTAGTCTACGGGATCAATGTAAAGCGACCCCCAACATGAACAGGTAAAGCTCGAGTCAAAGCCCATGGTCGTGGCCCAACAGCAGGGTTAGTAGAATCAATCTCGGGACCTTGGAAGTAGTTAGGCTTCTTATGTCTACCTTTCCATCAATCTCATTATCTAAGTGATATTGTGTTATAGCAGAATGCACCCTTTTGTTCTTTCGCATTGGTTGGTTGTGTGGATGTTGATTAAGAATCTTCAATATAACCATATGCACAGAGCTTATTGCAGCAACAACTTATTATTTCATTTCATAAAACATTACATCTGAAGTTTGATTTATGCAGACACATGAATTCTGCAGTAGAAATTTTCCCTAGCAACACAAAGAGCCTTGTACTTAAAGCATCATACTTGACTTTACTAATTCCGGGCAGTTTCTTCGCATTAGCAGTACGAAAATTTCCAGCAGAAACATGTTTGATAGTTCCAGCATTCTACCTTTCTGGCGGAATTCTGTCCCACTGATTCTCAGACAACCTCGGAGATATACCATCAACACGGAGGGAGGGGGCGCCTATATCACCATTCCATCATTGATAGTTGCCTTCTCGAGTATAACAGTGATCCCGGCACGAATGTAGAATCCTTCTTCTGGTCTATCAGCTTCTTCAACACCCTGTGCAGCCAAAGGATAATGACATGTTTAGAACGAAGGGCGATCGACGATAGCTTAGGTAATACTCGAGCTTACATCTTTGTTCTTGATGATCACATTCTTCCCAATCCTTGCATTCTTGTCAATGATGCAGTTTCTGCAGGAGCAGTATATTATGAGTTCCCAACTTTATGGTTTATCTAGCCAATGTTGGCTTAAACAGTTCATGTTTACACACCTGATTTTTGTGTCTCTTCCAATTCCAATTGGGACTTTACCCTGCGCAAGGAGAGCTGCAATCTCCGATTCTGTCTGGTAAACGTCGGACCCCATCATTAACGTATCCTGCGACGAAGAAAAAACATAGAAACTCAGTCATTTTCTGTGCACATTGGAGATCTTTTTGTTCTTGAGAATGATGTGCTTGCCTTCAGTTCAACCCCCGAGTCCAAACGAGAGCGTTCGCCAACTATGGAATGCTCGACAATGCATTCCCGGAGAAAGCAACCATGGGAGATTATAGCATCCTTAATCTGGAAAGAAACAACAAAAACCATTACAACATGAGTATAAGTAACAAGGAGTTTGGAAGAATGATAGAAGTGTGCTCCCCCATACCTTTGAATTGTCGATTTTCGTTGGAGGAAGGAAACGAGGAGATGTGTAGAAAGGAGTCTTTGGATCGTAGAATTCAAACTTCGGAAACTGCAAACAACGAGAGGAGACTGCGGTGTTAATGTTTCTACACAAATCAAAATACTGCTGACCAACACAAGTCTCTGGACATACCTGATCAGCAAGAGCTAAATTAGCATCATAGAATGATTTAATTGTTCCAATATCCTCCCAGTAGTCTCTGAATATGTATGCCTGCAAACTCACCATCTTAAGAAACTTGATACAAATGTTATGGAAAGACAACTGAATTGCGAATGAAGCTTCCCCTCGAACCTGCACATGATGTTCTTTAACCGAGGAGGGTATGATTTCAGAACCGAAGTCGTTTGAAGTGGGATAACTCCACCTGAGAAGCTTCAGCAATACATCTGTTCTAAATGCATACACTCCCATTGAAGCAATGTAAGGTGATTTCAGAGCCTCCTCCGGAGACAGTCCTATGATCGAAGTATCCATTTGCTTCGATACCAGAAAATGATGAAATGTTAGAAGAGGTGAGAAAATGAATCTTCCTAGTAACTCTTTGCAATGTGTTTGATGCTAGTATAGAATAATATATACAGAATCAAAGTTTGGATCGAGTTGATAGTACCATTGCTTTCTTATCCACCCCTTTCGGTTTTTCAGAAAATTGAGTTATTCGACCTCTGCTATCAATCTTTACAAGACCAAACTCTGATGCTCGACTGAGAAGAAACAATCAATTGTTATGACATTTTGAGCAGCAGTAAAGAAACTTAACTTCAAATATCAACTACAGAACAGAGAAGAAGATTATGTATCAGTAACACAAACCTGTCGTCCACTGTCGCGCATGAAAGTGTGATATCAGCATTTCGGTCGATATGATTCTGTTTAAGCATGAAACACGAATGAGATGTCTGAGAGTGATGAATATCACAACATGGGGAAGCTATTAGCTAAGAGATCAAATGTACCTGAACAAAGTCCATGTAGTCCATTCTGTAGAGATGATCCCCTGATAGAATCAATATGTTGTCAATATCTTTCGCCTTGGCATCCTGTAAGAAGCGATATATAAGGCAAGGCGCATCAGCGAATTGGAAAGCGAAGGCGGATTAATCCCGCCAAGCCAATTTTTACTAACAAGATTCACCTCAAATAACCATATAAATTGCCTAACAGCATCTGCAGTCCCCTGGAACCACTGTTTTCCAGCTTCGCCAGCCGTTTGAGTTGCAGCCAGAACCTATGAAGCAATAAGTTTTAATATGAGTGCCCAAACTAAGGGCCGAGGAAATTCTTACTATGGAAGCCTATGTAGTGCATCTCAGGTGACAACGAGGTATGGTTATGTAGATCTTAAAACCTCAACATATCCATCACCAAAGTTGATGCCATTTCCAGTATATGTGCGAGAGATGTGACGATTCAAGGAAGCAGAATTGAACTGAGTCAGCACAAAGATCTTGTTAATCCCACTGTTGATGCAGTTGCTCATCGGGATGTCAATTAGCCTATAACATCCTCCAACCGGAACCTGCAGAGAACATGAAATCTCTTGAGATATTTAGAAAGATCTATGTACAGTATCTGCATCCGGCATCTAAATCAAGCATGAATCTTTACTTTAACACTGAAAAGCAGCATGAATATGATTACAAATCACAAGTTTCTTAACCAAGTTGGTCCAAATTCACTATCAGTCAAGAAGAAATTTCCTTACAGCAGGGGTTGCAGTTCTGCTTGTAAGAGGGAACAGATGTGTGCCAGCACCTCCTCCTAGAATAATCGCAGCCACATTTTTCGGATTCGCCCTACGTCTCTCGATTCGTGGCGCTTGAATTGTCTGAGAAAAGTCCAACAATGCACCATCAGGTTGTGATCAAACAAAGTCCATAAAACCACACAAGCCATGGTTCTGCCCTCATGAAACTCATTCAAGATTTCCTCATTCAAATAAAAAGTGAGCTTAACCAAAACAAACAAGTCAATAAACAACAAAAGATCACAGTGAATAAGTGAGAACAGTTACCACTTTTTCTTTGTTTTCTCTGGTAAGAACCGAATAAGCCACTCCAGATTTGGTCTTTCTCCCATCTTTCTCAAGGCTTAAACCCTTCTTCCCCAATAGATTAGCACAAGCACCATAATTAAAACTACCCCTGATCTTCTCTCCCCAAAATCCCTTTTCTCCATCGAAAATCTCACTTCTGCTCGCATTTGCTAAATGGGTTGTGTGCCTCAACGTCGCAAGGCAAGAATCCATCGCAGCTAACTCACTGTACCAACAAAATAAAATCAAACAATCAACAGTCTTTCTCTAAGTGATGATAATCAACGAATTTCATACTAAAAAAATAACAAATTCAGCTCAACGCTGATAATCAACCAATTTAGAAACATTCCAAGTGACCCAGTAAAGTAAACATCACACAAAGAAGGAAAACTTACATAATGACCACCCCAGATCAAAGATAATCAGAAGTATTCTAAATATTCCTTAGCAGTACAAACTTGAATTAAATAAATCACCTCCGAAGCAGAAAAAAGGGATCTTTTTGCAACAACTGCTGTCAGTACAAGATAAAGCAGAGTACTACTCGGCCGATCCGAGAGATTCTTGAAGGCAAATTCCTCGTACTTCAAATAATCTGAAGAATCTCCAAAAGGGACGAGAGATTTGTGAAAAAAGTGAGTTTCAAGCAAAGGGGAGAAGCTAATTATAATGTTTATGTTGTTGAGAATGCATGGGAAACTGATTAAGTCGAAACAATGGCGAAACGAAAGGTGGTAGCTTTCTAGACTTGTGAGCTCTCACGGAAATCCTGCGATGCGGGTATTTAAAGGAGTTTTTGAATTTTTTTATTGAGAGTAATTAATTTGAAAACTCGATTCCTGCTTTTGTCATGTTTTTTTTTAGTCGAAATTGTGCATAAAGATTAACATTGGCCGACACACATGTTCATCCATATGTATCCTGTACTGATCTCGAATTGTGTGCAATTGGGATGTAGTGTTTATTTTAATTAGATATTTTCTCAATTAATAACTATTTTGCACCGTTCGATTCTCCTCCGCCGTTACGCCAGATTGATGAATGAGATTGAAAGAAACGACACTGGGTTTTCAAGACAAAGGCCTATCGGGACTCTAGAACCATTGTTTAATCAGGGGGTGAAGATGAATCTTATAAAATAGTCAAGCTCAATATAATTTAGGATATTATAGTCATCCTCCAAAAAATAATTGGGTTAATAGTATTGATTTACATCATCGTAGTTTTAATTCGATGATATATAGGCCAAATTAGGGGTGGACAATCAAAATTTGGGATCGGATATGCCTAAATCCTTATATCGTCTCAAACTAGATCGGAACCAATTTTTTAGTCCTGATCCCGACCTGAGGCTCAAGGCCCCAAAACTTTTTAGGACTTCGGGCCTCGGGAAACCCGAGGTTCAAAATATTATTTATTTTTTTAAAGTATTTTCTAATAATGAATCAGGATCGGGCTTCGGGACCACCCGATCCCGATATGAAATCTCAAAATTTTGTCAAAAATCAAATCTCGGGCTTCGGGTTGTCCCGAGGCCCCATGACCGTTTGCCCAACCCTAGGCGGAATTGATGATATATGTGCAAAATGGCTAATAATTTGGTAAAAATAATGTCCATCCATTCTCGCGTAAAAGAATACATTTACCAATACTAAGGGTCTGTTTTGCGCAGCCTTCTTAAAATTATAATTGGCTTATAAGCACCTTTTTTTAGAAATGAGTGTTTTGTGCAACCAACATTCTACTACTTGTTCTTATTTTAAGAAGTTTATAAAAAATAAGCACCTCATAACAGGCCTTTTTTTTCATTCTTAAAAATTAGAATGACATATTTG
>JAOWBN010000001.1:485568-495598 GCA_028565015.1 Pinguicula moranensis | reverse complement strand
AAGTGCTTCAGCAGCTAACAAGAAGAGGAATGGGGACAACGGATCACCCTGCCTAATGCCACATGAGGGGTAAAACTTCTTGGTTGGACTCCCATTTATAAAAATAGAAGTTGAGGATGACTCAAGGAGTCCCTGTATCCACAGATTCCAGCAATGGGGGAAGTTCATGTTAGATAAAACCTGCAGCAGAAACTTCCAGTTGATTGTGTCAAATGCGTTCTCAAAATTCACCTTGAAGATGAATTTTATGAAAACAAAATAAAGATTAATTTGAAGACCAAATCTCGAGCAAGATTTATCAATTTTTTAAGTTTTCATTAAGACAAGAAAATTGGGCGATATTTTTGCATTTTTGATAAAAACGAGAATATTGTAGATTTTTTTATTAAAACTAGTATACTAGCAGATCATTTTTTTATGAAAAATAAATAAAAAGTTAATTTGACAAACAAATCTCAAGCTAAGTTATCAAATTACCTGAGTCATTAGAACGTTGGTTATATTTCTATGTTTTTTTTACCAAAAAAGATGAGAATTTGTTTTGAATAAATTATGTACCATAGTACATGGTTTTAATGAAAAATAGTAAAAAATACTTATTTGACAACCAAATCTCAAGTAGTTTTTTTTTTAATTTTTATTATGACAACAAAATTGGGTATTTTTTTGCATTTTCAACAAAAAACGAAAATATTGTTTAAATTTGTTAACACTCGTGTACTATGCACATGTTTTTTATGAAAAAAAAAATTAAAAGACTAATTTGTAGACCGAATCTTGAGCGAATTTTTTTTCATTTTTGTAAGTTTTCATTAAGAGATCGAAAATTGGATCACATTATTGCATTTTTCTTACAAAAACGAGAATATTGTCGACTTTCATTAAAACTAGTGTACTATGTAGCGCATGATTTTTATAAATTTTTTATAAAAAGGCTAATTTGACAAATAGCTCTTGAGTGAAACTATCAAATTTCTTAAGTTTTCATCAATAGAACGTTGGTTTAGGGGGGCAAATAATTTGTTGGACTATGACTGTTGGGTCTCAAATTTGGGGATTCTTGTCCAGAGTTCCTTGTGTTTGTGTGGGGATCATCGTGCATGAATTAGTCGAGTTAAAATAATTTCGAATATCATAGTATAAAAAAAACATTGACTTAAAAATAAATCCAATCCCATAATACTCTGAACATTCCTTGGGTAATCAAAACCATATCCAGAAAAAGCCCTGGCGACCGGGATCCATTCAAGGGACCATATCACATATTTCCAGTATTTACTTCGACCAAACCGATCCCAGTCAATGAATCACCTAGATATTAGGTTTTTGTCTACCAGATTCAATTAATTCCCTGAGATATACTTTAATACTAGCAAATAAAACAAAAGGAACATTGTGAGAAGGTCTACCGGGATGCAAAATGATTTGAATGAACCGATTTCAGAAAAAGTGGATGACAAATTTATAAGCTAATGATACTGCTTGAATCTTGCAAGTGCGGGTGAATCATTTGCGTGATGTGAGGGGCACGAGCCCAGCCCCGGCGCCCCCATCTTCCCGTACAAAAGTTTTGTACTTCCCCTCAATTTTGATCTCCTCTGCCCTAAATTTGTCAAGTCACAAGTGACTCCCGAGCTTACTTATCCGTGTTCGAGTAATTTTAATTTTCCACCTCTACAGCTTGAATTATAACAACAGCAGTCATACAATACAAGTGGATAATATTACACAGGAAAAAAAAACAGTTATAAGAAATCACAAGCCCTCAACCAAAAAAGTTGGGATCATAGCCATTGGAGGATGTCGCGAGTATGTAGTAAGCAATAATATGCCCAATCGATCCCCAAGCAAGAACATCCACGATGTTGAATCCGACGGGATCGTTGGATTTCAGTAGGCTGATGTACTCCTTTGCACGGACATCTCCGGCCTCGAAGTGGGAAACTCCGTTCTGCTCCGGCAGACCCTGTTTGGCCACGTTCTCTCTCTGGAAGTTGAAGAAGACGAATCTGCCGAGGAACAGGGAGAGACCTGTACTCAGGCTGATCACAATCGATGGGTTCAGCTCAGCCTTCACGGCGAGATTGCGGTGAGGCTTCCGGCTGGAAATTGGGCGGAAGAAGGAGGCGGATGGGGAGATGTCGACGGTCTTCTTGAGGGGTCTGAGGCCGTGGAAGGTCGGCGCGGAGATGAGAGTGGAGGAAGACATGGTGATCTGTGGAGTGTGGACAGTGTGTGGATAATTGAAGGGATATATGTCAGGCTTTTAAGTTGGGTTCCAGGGTTTGTGAGGAGGGGAACGAGGCGAGAAAGATTTGGGAAGGGTGACGTGGCGGAGAATCATTGGGCTTACAAGGATCACAGATTCCCGACTGGTTAAGATTTATACAAGTTTGCTAAAGTAGCGAGAATATCACCAACGGGATCCGTGGCGCAATGGTAGCGCGTCTGACTCCAGATCAGAAGGTTGCGTGTTCGATTCACGTCGGGTTCAAAACCGAAATTCAGATCCCAATTTTTATTTTTCAAATCTATTTTTATTTTGTTTTTATTTTTATTTTTATTTTTATTTTTATTTTTATTTTTATTTTTATTTTATAATTTCAAACCATCACTTTATATGCTAAATCTTTGAACTCGATTTTCAAAAGTTGAGTTGCAGTCACACATTTATTGTTTTTGCCCATTATAAAACATTTTTTATAGGTAGCCAAATATATACAAATGCTATAAGAATTCACTTACAAAAAATGTTAATTTATCTCAATTTTTATATTTATTAATCTAATATATGCTCTTATTTTAAAAATCTTACATACAGCTGTGCGACTGATGCACTTCAGGTCGATCATGACAAGAATACTGGCATCGCACCCTCGGGCCAAGATTGATTATCGAAAAAAAAAGTACACAAATGACAACCTCGTCTACGTTACAAACACACGGACAAACTCTACTCATTATGCGACCCCTTCACCTTGAAAACAAGCTAAATTAAGATGGCTCACAAACCTTTCATTGCACAACATTACAACATACACTCGACCGACCATGCTAAAGGACGACGAAACAAGGCTGAACACAGTTCCGAGATTTTCATGTGTGACGAGACCAACTTACATGAAGGTATCGAGATATGAGTACTCCCTGCGTCTGCCAAACTCGAGGAGGCTACCGTACGTGCGATCCCATACCCCAATGAAAAGTGATTCCGTGTCGGGACTAAACGACATGCCGGATATCTCACCGAAGAAATCGATTTCCTGCTCCTTCTCATACCCAGTTTGGGTATCGAAGACATGGACGAAATCTGCAGGTTCTGCCATGGCCATGTATCTGCCATCAGATGTATAGCGGATGGATCGGATGGCACCGAGGTTTCCCTTCAAGGCAGTGACCGATTTGGAAAGATTTCTCATATCCCATATTCGGCAGGTTTTATCCTGATTTCCTGTAGCGAAAGTTATTCCACCAGGGTGCCAAGCTGATGCAAATGAGTAGTCCAAGTGGCCACTCAGAGATGTTAACGACTGCAAATATTGGAGTTCAAAACGAGTTGGTATCAGTTAAGACTACATCTAATGATACTGATCAATTCCTGCACGAGAAAAATGTATAATACCTTGCCACTCCTAGAATCCACCAACAATCCGTCTGGATCATCTCCAACAATTATCAGAAGCTTACCATCAGGACTCAGAGAAGTATGCTGCATGCATAAACATAAAATTATAGTGTCCTGATATTTGGCATATGTAATTGCTCTACCTCACACCAAAAGATTTACCCATTTTAATAAATCAAATGGACGTTCTGGCCTGAAACAGAGATTTTAAATAAACTAAGTATGAAATAATACACACTTCTTAAGCTCAATAACTCCAAGTCCTACTCAGAAAAGGTATAAAGGATGTCTCCTCCTCACACTCACAGGATCCATAATCCCGTACTTCAGGGATACTTGCTTGTTCCATCTATTTGCAGCTTTGAAGTATTACGTGAAATTGCAAATGCCAACCACGTTCATAACAATCAAATCAATTCCACCAGCAAGTCAGATAAACACCACCACGACACCCAAACCAAGTCAGTAATAATAAGCACCCGGTCTAGCATGCAAATAAGAAAATGCAAGGATCTGAACGCTTGCCACCAACTTGCACAACATATGTGCGAATATTCAAAGATCAGTATAAATAGAAGGGAGAGACTCACATTAACAGGCCACGGGAAACGAAAATGGTTGGTCTGCTGAAAATTCTCCATATCAAAATCCCTAACTCCATTGTCATTATTGGAAGCAATAAAATGCATTGCTCCACTGGAATGAAGGAATCATACTTTCAGGGATCCACATATACATCCGCAGACACGTTAGAAGAGAAGAGTATAGAGAACGAAATAAAGATTACCTGCTAGACGAATATATCTCAACTGCATTAGTGATGGCATTATCATCATACGTTGTCCTTGTGCAGTAGGAAACTCCAGGCCTATCCAAATACTGCAAGTGAAGAGGTGGACTAAAGACTCAATACTGGGACCATTGAAAATAAAAGTGGAACAAGATTCAATCATCATTCCCATCAAAAGACGTCTTGAAATGGTCATGTTAATTTTTCCAAATGTTAATCCACTAGAAACTTAAACAAGCAGCAGGACTTCACTAATTTCCACAACTATAGTTGTCATCTCTTTTAGTCACTAAAATACCATGTTTGAATAAGTTCTATTAAATATCTGGCACAACATGGTGAATAGGTTTACATGTAAAAGCCAATGCATGCACCACAATAGATAGTTTAACAGAAAGGCTAATAATTTTCCACTAAAATTTAATGCAGAGGCAATTCTCAGATGAGCAAGACTTTCAAATCAATAACCATGCAGCCATGCAAAAGCAAAAAGAAAGCAGACCATCGACAGTGCAAGCATAACTCAGGATCTTTGAAAACTTAGAATAAAGCAATATTGAGCATTTTTGCATAATGGGAAGCCTAAACAATATACCTTGCATATAAGTTCCCCTTGATATCCTCCAGCAACTAGAAAATTGTCTTTAACCGCAAGTGTGCTGACTTGGGTCTGCGTAAATCCTTCCAATATGCTTCCTGGATGTTTCTGCATTCGAACTCAAGATTGAATAAATAAGAGATATATCGAAAATTGGTTGGGGTTCCATATATATATATGTATATGCATACATACACAAAGACATATATGTGTTATGTATCTGTAGGAGCAAGCACTAAAATCACTAACCTCGCAAGGTGCTACGTGCCCCGACAAATTAAGAACTTCAGTTTTGGCACTAGTTAACGACGTCCAATGCATAACAGAGAAATGTGACATAAGATAAACATCATGCTTTGATGTAGCCCACACCAAATTTCTCAACTGCATCAAACGGTTACTCATCGGGTATTATATTTCAACCATAAAACTTGCTAAGACATGCAATGAGAAAAGGAAAAAAGGATATTTAAATTAAAAGCACAGATGAAGGCAAAACACAAATAAAACACATGAACCCTAGATTCTAAAAGAACCAATTGCTTAACTCTAGGCACTGAGCACAAGCACAGATCTTTTAACCGCCAAGGAACTCCCAAGAATCCCCACCTTTCCCAGCATGCAGGAAGTACTCCTACTTGACTAAGGAAATAAATTGGATGAGGTTAACTGTGCAGAAAAGATTCAATAGACAATATGCTATATCCTTTGCGATTAACCAGGTAGAAATTTTAGAAGCTAAAATTTCATTAAATGTGCACAACTCGTAAAAACGCTTTTAGATTCCCAGAACAAATCATTCATTTTGCAGGTATTGATACAAAAGAAAACATTATTGTCAAAACCCTCTTGGACATCAAGACAATAATAAGCAAATAAAACAACCAACTAACCAACGAACCATAGGGGAACTAATTCAAAAGGTCTAACATACATGAAAGAATACAAATCGCAATAATTCACAAAAACAACCACATGCTGCCCATCAACTCTCTCAGATAAACTTTTAAATCGCTGCAGACTGGCTATAACGAAAATATGTGGAAAGTCACATTGGCAACTTTTTGTAGCAATTCAAAATCCAATCTAAGTCATCAATCAATACCTTAAAAGTAGATAAAGCGTTTTTTCCAGTAAAATCTTCCAAGTACCTGAAAATGTAAGATTGTTGATTTCACGGATCTTGAATTTCGTCTGAATTCATAGTAAGAATCTCCTTTATCAGTTGTTTTGCATTCCTATTTAGGAAGACAAGAAGCATAATGAAAGAGATCAAAAAACACAAGATCTGAAGTGAAGAACATAGTCCCGCAACCAAAAACATCCAACTCACCTTGTCTGATCCCTCACCAGAGTGAGGAATGTTTTCATAATTCTTGTATTGTTCCAGTCTACTCTGCCGGTACTTCTCTCTTGTTATGCTAAGCCTCACCCAAGGAATCCCTTGAATGTCTTTCCCTTGTCTAGCTTGAGCTGCTGTTGTATCTTGCATTCTGTTATTCTGTAAATAGGAGGTAGTGAGTGGATGTTAATGATAAAGAGGAGGATCCTAGAGAAAAATATAGAAAAAAGAAAAAAAAGCTTATTTAAGTAAGAAAAACAATGTGCAACATTCTGATTAACAAACCATGTAGTCATAATCGTCCACATCAGAATCTGAACTGCCAACCTCTCCACCATGCAACTCCTCCATATCATCATCAGCATCCTCTATTTCGTATTCCTCTTCCATGTCTTCAGCGTCATTTGCCAGCTGATTAGACATGATCTGATGCGAAAGAGACCAGCAGCAAGAATGAAATCAGCAACTATATTGAGCTGCTACAATTGCTTTTATTTTTTTTGCTGTAGGGAGATGTCATTCGTGTTGCCTGAGTTCACTAAACTCAAAAGTAGATTTTTTTTTTTAAATTATAAGATATCCTGAGATATGGAAGCTTTCCTGATGATAATATTTCTGTCAAGCTAAGGCATGATTTCTCACTAAATCAACCTGATCATAATTAAATAGAGAGCTCATCAACGCCTAACTCCAAAAATCCTTAGCAAAATGCATTAATGCATTGCCAGAAAGCAAATAATTGCAATAACATCATCACGAGACTCCAAAAACTTCATAACGAACTTAACACCTATGCAACGCAACGACAACCAATGAAAAGTGAACAAGCCATACTGGCTATCATCCGGCACAACAAACTTCTAGACCTCCGTAAAGCACATAAGTAATGCAACAATGAAAACACAGAACAATCACAGCTAGGAACTACACAAATTTGAAGAATTCCTAAGCAGAAAAAACCTAAAACGCACACACCATGGCCAAAGATGCCGACACGCGCACGCACAAACATTCATTCTCAATCGAGAGACTGTTGTTACCTCTGCACAATCGAAAAAATAGCCAAACAGAATAAGGAAGCTCTCCCAATTCCGAACCGGGAAGTTAATTAGCCATAAAATTGGATTGATACTTCAGTTAATAATGAATTTACGGAAATTTTTCTGGCAAGCAGATCGCAATATGTCTCGGGGAGAGAGAAGAAAGAGGAGAGAGAGAGAGAGGAATGCGTTGGCTTGTATTGTATCTGCCAATCTTTATCCTCTGGTTTTAGACGAGCATCAAAACCCGAACTAATGGAATACGAGTAAATGACAGGGACATGTTTATATATATACGCCCAACGTCGCGGTTTTACCCCGCATTCTCGAAATTATTAAATAATTGTTGGATATTTCAATCAATAATATAAGCTGTCCCACTAAAATTAAGTTGTGTACCTCGTTTTCAGAATTTATTGCTGCATGAGTGTTGGATTTTTTTAACAATATACAAGTTTTCCAACACATTAATTTTATAGGATCCTTAATAAATAATACAAGAGATATATTGCATTTTACCTATATACCCCTCAGGATATAACTTCCATAATTTTTAATTTATACTTCGTACAAGGTTAAACTCGAGACGTTAGGGAATTCCTCAACCTAAAGTAGCTGCTCGGAGCCACAACGATTTATTTGTACACAATAGGAATTTAATCATATACTTTTTGACCATTTCATCTTTAAAATCCATATCATCTACCAATAGGTCAACTCATTGTTATTATTTTAATTAAAAATGTTATGCCAGACTGAATTGTTGGAGAGAATTTTTAAACGTAAATAATATCTCACATTAAATAAATAAGAATTATCCCTCATGTTTGTCCTTTAAAATTTTCAACAGCTTCAAAGCCCAAGGATCTCATAATCGTACTAATCTTCCTCACCCGAAAGAAACCAGTCAGACTAAAGCAATGGCGAATCTAGAAAAAAAATTTAGGGTGTGCTAAAAGAAAATTTTGTGATGCATAAAAAAAAGTTTAGGGATGAAAATAATTTTTTTTTAGGGATAATATTTTTTTTCCATGAGTTTTTTGGATGGACATTGGACCTGTATTCAAAAAATAAACCCAAAGAAAATACACCTAAAAACTAGAAATTGAACTTTTTTAATAAATTTTTTTGTAATAAACCTATAAAAATCAATTTAAAATATAAAGGCAAGGGAAGGGGCATGCCGGGCTAGGACCCGGCCCGGCCACCTCCTCCCTCCGCCCTTGGGCTAAAGTATATCTAAGATTTGACAACCGTGTGATCTTGGAGGTATATATTTAACCTGACTCATTAATGATCAAGCCTTTTACTACTTAACTTTCTGGCTATATGTAAGTAGTTTTGTATTTGGCCCAATTCAATTCAATCTCATAAAGCTATATCATTGATTAACCCAATTAAGTGAAAGCTAATAAAACTTATTTTGCTTTGACTCCGAAATAGTTTAAAATAAAATAAGATTTAAAATAAATCTTTTGTAAAAATAACTTTAAACAAAATTATTTTTCAACAATCTTCCATTAAATTTATTTTCAAATTTCAAGGATAATATCTAAGTATACCAATTACAAGCGATACATCTATCCTGAGTCTGCAAAGTTTCTTTCAATATATCGAGGTTGAGACTGACAAAAAAACTAAATTGGATCCAACGATCAAACGGTGCTCATTAGTGCCTATATACTTACTATTGTAGTAACAGTGATTGTCATGGGCTACTAAAGACTATGCACTTACCATGTTCATAGCCCTGAGCTATTCGATTCACAGATAAGCCTTGCACCTTATAAATATCTTTCTACAAACCCATCAGTAAATGCACCCAAAGTATAAATCACATGAAACTAGACCCTAAGTCGAGACAACATGTGTGCACATATCAAATCCAGTGAGAATCAATCACATATATCAAACACATTAATATATAAATGGAATACAAAAAAAATCACTTCTATTTGAATAAAAAACAACAACTCTCATATTGTTCACATGTTCAACAAATATAGAAATACTTAAACACTTGGTGAATGAATCTACTAGATTTGCAGTAGAATGAACTTTCTCAATAGTTACTTCTCTCTTTTTGATCATATCACAAATATAGTGAAATCTCCCTTCTATATGCTTAGCTTTAGAATGACACTTTGGGTTTCTTGATATGACTATGGCTGTTGTGTTATCACACAAAATCTAAATAGAATGTTCCATACATAAGAACTATAAACAGCTCATTAATAAATCTCCTTAAGAACACTGCTTCTTTCACCGCATGATTCATAGCCACATACTCAGCTTCCATGGTAGATTGAGCAACAATTTCTTGTTTTTTACTCTTCCATGAAATAGCAGCCCCACTAAACATGAATATAAATCCAGAAGTAGATTTTCTGGTATAAACACAACCCTGATAATTTGAATCCGAATAACCATAAATATCCAAGGAGTTTGTCTGATAAGAAAATGCATAAAACTTGGTACATTTGAGATATTTCAAAACTCACTTCACAACTTTCCAATGAGCATATCCTGGGTTTGACTGAAATCGACTGAGCAAATTTAATGCATAAGCAAGATCAGGTCTAGTACAAGTCATAGCATACATCAAGCTACCCACAGCAGAAGCATAAGGATATTT
>JAOWBN010000001.1:455782-468065 GCA_028565015.1 Pinguicula moranensis | reverse complement strand
GGAACAAAATGATTTTCATCATCCAGTATACATGAAAACTAACAAGAGCCCAATGCTCTAGGTCACATACCTAACAAAGGGTACTATTGCTGACACCTGAGGTGTTATCTCGAAAGTCCTGCGGTAGGTAGCTATATGAGTTTGCTCCTATGCTCTATCCTATTCAAGTCTCCTCGCCTTTCAGATTGGCCATGTTACATCATTGGTAGATCACTGTGTAAGGTGTTGCACTGAAGCACCCCATGGCTAATTTTGGGGAACGACCTCCCTCTGGTTTCAACATTAATAGTTTTGCCTCGGCAGCTTCTAGTGGTTATGGATGTATTCCATGACTCCGATGGACATTGCCTTTTGTCTTTTAATCAACTTTTAGATGGAACTTCCAACACCATGGTAGAGATCTCGACATTTCGTCATGGGCTTTACGCACTTAATTTAGTTCGTATTATCATTGAGTGTGACTCGCTGTTGTTGGTGAATTTGTTTAATACGACAACATTTATTCCTTGGCGGTATCTGTCTCGGTGACAGGATATCGTTTATTTGGCATATTTTTTTTCCTTGCAGGTTCAACACTCATTTTGAGAGGCTAACAATTGTGCTGATCCCCGATAAAAAAAAAATTTTATGCGGATTGTTTGACTAAACTTAGAGAGACTTATTCTTCCACTTTATATAAAGTTTCTGATCGTTTTCCCATGATCTCCCACAACTAGTCTTGATTTTATTTTTGTATTAGCTTAAGTTTTGTCTTGTTTTCATATTTATCTAGCCTTTTATTTTATATATTAGTGAAGACCGACCCTTTGCATTGAAAAATAAAATAAAATAAAATAAATTATGGATAATCTTGTTTTATTATATTTCATTTAGTTTTACTGTTTTTGTTTATTTAATTTTAATTTTTTTTCATTTTCATTTTATTTTTATTTCAATTAATTTAATTTAGTTTATCTCAATAAGTTTTAAATTTGTTTTCATGTTTTTATATTAAAATTTTAATATTTTGGAATTTTAAAAA
Source organism: Pinguicula moranensis (assembly GCA_028565015.1). Classification (NCBI taxonomy): domain Eukaryota; kingdom Viridiplantae; phylum Streptophyta; class Magnoliopsida; order Lamiales; family Lentibulariaceae; genus Pinguicula; species Pinguicula moranensis. The sequence continues at coordinate 467,044 of JAOWBN010000001.1, read as the reverse complement.
TAAAAAACTATTACTGCAAGTAAAATAGTCAAAATGATCAATGGTAATATTGAAAACTATAGGATTAATAGAATCCTATGGGGCTAAATATGGATTAAAAGTTATTTTTTTTCTAAAAAAAATATAATTGTTAGATTTGAACATGATATTTTTCAAAGAAACTTTTTTCTTATCTACTAAATAAACAGAAGGTTATATATTTCACCCCGTTTGGTTTGGGGTGACCTGGTATTACTTCGAACATAGTTCAAATTAGATTAACAACCCGCAACAGCACTACATACTCCACTTAGGAGTCATCAAAAGACAAAAGTGGTATGAAGTGTGGAAATCGATTTGGCACAGCTTAGTTTGGGATATGTGGAAAGCGAGAAATGCTTACATATTTGAAGGAAGCGAGCCCTCCATGGAGTTGATTCTAGAACACACCAAAGTTGCTACTTGGATGTGGGCAAATACATATGATAAGCTAGAAGTCGGGTTAGGGCTATCAGATTGGCTACAAAACCCGCAACTGTATTGTAAATTCTCATAGGTGCTAGTTGGACACCGAGATTGTACATAATTTTAAGGCGTGAGCCTATTTTAATAAAATAATTAATTTTTTGGATAAAAAAAAAATATATAGAATTATAAGTTATATAGAAATAATCATTTATTTTTAAAAATAATTAAATTAATAATTTTTAAATTTAAGGTTAGGAATTTGGGGTTAGGGGTTAGGGTTATAAGGTTTATAAGCTCATCTAATATTTTAAAATTTATAAGTTTATGGCTTATGATTTATAGTTAGAGTTTATAAGTTTATGGCTTATGATTTATAGTTAGAGTTTAAAATTTATATACAAACTATGATTAATATAATTTTATAAAATATATAAATTTATAAAAACTAGTTTATATAAAATTTATAGTTTATATAAATTTTTTAGGAGTTAGGGTTTAAAGTTTAAAAAAATAAAATAATTTAATATGCTTGATCTTAATTATAAATGTTCTACGTATCATTTATGTTTTTATACATAAATGGATCAAAGCTTACGTAGTTCTTTTACTTTTCTTACCTATTGGACAACTGTTTAGGGTCTCCGCCTTCTAAAATTCAATTTTCAATTTTTTTTTTAAAATCCGATATATTACTCATTTCCCGGTGGGTTTTTGCCGAGTCAAGCCCGCCGGGTTCCGGCAAGATTTTTTATTGGACCCGCCGGAATTTTTCTAGACCCGTCGTGCCGCATTATTGAATTTCGCGACCCGGGCACGTGGCCCGCCGTGTCGGGCGCGGTTCGCGGTTCGTTTTGCACGTCTCTACCCTCCGATCATGGGTGAGGAAGCGACATCTCCCCAAGGTCAACTGTACGGAGTATCCCCATTCACGTGATTTTGGGGATTCTATTCTGTCCCTCTCACTCTAGTAGCCGCCCCTACCGATTCCACTACATCAGCTTTATCCGACCTCCCTGATACTTGTTCGCTTGTCGCACATGATGTTGTGACTGATCCATAGATAAATCCTGAAGGATGTTCACAGGATGTTAGCGAGAAAATTGATAAGCATTGTCAGGTAATTTTACAATGCATATTGGGTCACAATGAAAACAATCTTATAATTACAAGGTAAAACTGTGTGACCCCAGACCCCAACTTAATTGGAAATATACTGGATACGTTATACATTGTAAGTGATCCATCGGCGTTTGAGACCCTCGAGGAGGTAGGTAACATGGATATACACAATGAAGCAAATTGGCCTACACTGTTCCCATCTCTACCAGTGACGCGCGAACATGTTCTGTGTAAATATCTCTGGAGAAAAGTCGTTGGGTCCCTCGATAACAAAGAAGTATTGGAAGTCGTTGCTTGAACCTAGCTCTGTCTTTGGTGAATTGCCGTTGTGATACTGCCAACATTATACTTAATTGGGTCGGGACAACATTAGCAAAACTGAGGAGCCTACTATTTCAAATGGGCGATTTGTTACCAAGCAAAGAAAATTCAATAACCTACTAACAAGCCAACATACCAGTTCAGGTTGGCCCAATACCTTCATGGAAAGTAGTAGGCCACGCTGCCCTGATTATTTATTAAGAATAGGGAACATGGCCCATAATCTTTTGTATGGTGCATGCTAATTGATATTTTTAATTAAATCGATTTTAACTAAGAAAATGAAAAATGAAATTACCTAAAAAAAGATGGTACATGAGGGATTCAGGGATGCAACTGAACCATCATAACTGGGGACTGACGGACACAGGACTTGCACACAATTAAAATTTTAAAATCAATTTTTTAACTTATGGTGCTGCAAAAAATACAAGAGCCGTCTTGGCCCTTTCGTACAGAAGTAAATTTTCAAAATTAAAAATTCTTACATAAATGAGTATCATAACCAATCTGAAAGGAGTAAAAGACAATTAGCCCCTTGTATTATACCTATTAATCAATTTACTTCCTTTTACTTTTAAAAAAGTTACTTTACCCCCTGTACAATTAAAAACAACCCCACTGCCCCCGAGAAAACTGCACGTGCGGTTGTGTGTCTGGAAAAAGTTTTGTTAAGTGGAAAAGTCTTTTTTACCCCTCATTTACAACCCGCAAAACTTTCCTTCGTTCTCGGCTCTCGGATTAACTGGACCTGTCACTCTTCTGATACTTCTAGATCCGCAGAACCTCTAAATTCAAGTGTACCTAGAGCCATGAATCTGGAAAGACCGTATAGGAATGAACAGAGATGGCTTTTGCTTCTGAAGTATGCTCATCGATGTCCTGCACCTGAAGGGAAATGCCATGAAAAGTACTGTTTAGCTGTTCATAAGCTTTTGAAACATATAGAGCGATGCGATGCTTCTCAGTGTATGTACCCTAGATGTTGTGATACAAGGAAGTTGCTCAAGCACAATAGACCATGCCGACATGCAAGTTGCCCTATCTGTGTACCTGTTAAGAATTTCGTGCAGGCACATTTGACTGCACGTGCCAATTCCAATGCTGGGTTGCATAGTTCAGTCAGTGGATCTGTAAGTTCCCATGAAGGGGCTCAAGTTGTGGAAAGGTCAGTCTCAAAGACAGGAATTCAAGAAATTCAAGGAGACTTGCAACCTATGGCTAAACGCATGAAAACTGAACACGGCCCTCGGTCTCTTGTCTCTGAAAGAAAAGATACTGCTGCACTGCTTTCTGCAAATGATTACACTCTCTACAAGAAGCAGAATGCTGGGCTCTACGGTGATTCTGTGGCTCCTTTAAAATCTGAAATTACTGAAGTAAAAACAGAAATTCCTGATACAGATGGACATTTAAGTCTGAATGTCAAAATGAAGAAGGGGAACATGGATGACGCCTGTGGTGATCATACTTCAATGACAAATCGTTCTGTAATAAGTATACAGGAGGCCATCAAGCCTGAGAAGGAAGTGCGGCAAGCTAAGCTAGAAAGTCCATCAGTACCTTCTGAGAATGCATCCAAGACTGGGAAGCCAAAAGTAAATGGTGTATCAATGATAGAATTGTTCACACCAGAACAAGTCCGCCAGCATATTCTCGGTCTTAGACAGTGGGTAGGCCAGGTCAGTGTTGTACATATTCTATTTTGCCAGTTGTTTCATTATTGTCTGGCATGATGTTATTGCTAGAACCTATTCTGCATGTATGCATTCACCAACCATCTTCCTGAGATTTCATCTCCAGTTTTGCTGTCATCCAGGAAATGAGAATTTAGAGGCAAATATGTGTTACATTTTCCTTACTTTTTCTCTGCTTTCTCATCTCTTCCATTTCCCCTCCATTAGCTGTGGGAATTCAAATGCCTACGGGATTCAATTTGACTCTTCATTTGATCTTGACTCGAGTTTTTTGATAAAGAATAGAAATAATGAGACTTGATTGAGTTCCATATATTTGTTCTCACTATGCGTGCTTATAATGTGTGGGTTTATTTTTCGATGTGCCTTGAACACTTCAAATGCATTTTTATCATTTCTGTGGTTAGAGCATTAATTCATCTTCTGTTCCATAGAGCAAAGCAAAAGCAGAAAGAAATTAAGCCATGGGCCATTCTACGAATGAAAATTCTTGCCAGTTATGTGCTGTGGAGAAGCTTGCCTTTGAACATCCGCCAATATATTGTACATCTTGTGGAGTTCGCGTTAAAAAAAATGAAATGTATTACACAGCTCGAGTTAAAGAAAACTGTCACTACTTCTGCATTCCATGCTATAATGATTCACGTGGAGACACCATTGTATTGGATGGGAGCCCTATTCAAAAGTCAAACGCGGAGAAAAAGAAAAATGATGAAGTAACTGAAGAATGGGTATGTTAAATCTGCTTACTAGTTTGTTTTAAGTGAGAAATATTCCTCCAGGGGACTGAGTGGCGATTCTTGCAGTGGGTTCAATGTGACAAGTGTGAAGCTTGGCAGCATCAAATATGTGCATTATTCAATGGTAGAAGGAATGAAGGTGGACAAGCAGAGTACACTTGCCCGAATTGTTACATAGAGGAAGTTGATAGGGGAGAACGCGCGCCATTGCCACAGAGTGCTGTCCTTGGAGCTAAAGATTTGCCAAGAACAAGTCTAAGTGATCACTTGGAGCAACGATTATTTGCAAAACTGATACAAGAAAGGCAGGACAGAGCAAATTCTCAAGGAAAAAGTTATGATGAGGTGATTCAGTTTTATTTGTGTATTACATTATGAATACTATCTGTCAGTTTAGTCAATTTCAGTCAAGTGTCCTGGTTTGTTAAAAGGGCTGAGACCCGCTGAAGTACTCTTCCCTACTGCTATTATCTTTGTTTGGCAAGAAGAGTCTACTGTGTGAGAGCTAGGTGGTATTTATTTATTTATTTAGTATTCTAGTATATGGCTATGTGTTTATTTATTCAAGTATTTATTTATGTATTTATGCATTTATGTAAATATGCATCTATGCATTTACTCTCTACTTTTATTAGGAGCTTCCCAATCGTTTTATGCCTAACAAGTTTTAGTCTTCAACATCAATTAAGATATGACATTATGAACAGTGGATTTATTTGACGTATTTTGAGTAACGGGGTAAGCAATTATGATAGCCTTTTTAATAAACATAAGTGTTGCTGCTGAATAATTTGTTCATTGCAAATGGAGCTGGAAGAGTCATCATTGACAATTCTTTTAACTTTGTGCTAATAATAGACTAGAGCAAAATGTCTATATTAAATTCCAGTGATTTTATTTAGTGAAGTTGTTGAAACTCAATACATCAAATAACGCAATTCATATTGGGTCGCAACGGAAACGGCCTCTTTGTATAGTTATAAGGGTAAGGTCGCATACATCTGACCCCCAAGATACCAACTTAGTTGGTAATATACTGAGTACGTTGTGAGTGAGTTGCTGCTGAATAATGAAATTAGAACTATTTGAAAGCAAAGCAATCTTAACACTATTTTGGTTTTGGGCTAAGCTAGTGTGTTGGATGTACTTAAACAGAATTTGGCATCTTCTTTTTTCAGTAATTGTTTTCAAATGAAGTCTATTATTTATTCGATAAATTATAAATATAATGTGTCATTTTTTGCCAGGTTCCTGGAGCAGAGAAACTTGTAGTAACAGTGGTGTCTTCGGCGGATAAAAAGTTGGACGTTAAGCCACACTTTCTTGAAATTTTCCGTGAGGAAAATTACCCAACAGACTTCCCATATAAGTCTAAGGTACGCTTATGAGATTTGATTTAGTTGGCAGACTCAGATGTAGTTTTGTTTCCCTTCTTGTAAAGTAATTCTTTTAGTGTTTAATATTTAAAATAACTGGAACCTAATTCATCTCCTTTTAGAACACAAATGTTGATTTTATATTGTAGCATGGAATTCAGTGAATAAACCCCTTGGAACTCAAAAAAATCCATCACAGTGATGAGAATTTTTTCTTGGTCAGATAATTTTAATTGTTCCAAACTGATCAACTTTTGGAAGTTTCTGAACATCAGACCGCCTACCAACATTTTATTGATCTCGTTGGTTGTTACATATCCTTAGGAAGCTAGTTTGTAGAAAATTGTCCAACCGTAAATGTGCTGCTGCGAATGTTTAAAGCTATACATTTTTGCCTTTTCCAAATTTTTATAATTGAGGGGTCTGATGCTTGCCTTTTGAGATGGAAACTATTTTACAAAACTCATACCAGTCACTCTTATTTGTGATGAGATCATTTCCTCTGATTATATATATGCTAGTTGAGTTGTTTGGTTTCTGTATGTTAGATTCTGTTTCCTCAGGTGATGGCAAGTAAGACCAAGATATTTATCATTATGGAATTCGTCAGTGGGGGAGTGCTCTTCGACAAATTGTAAGATGGGAAAAAGTTCTCGTTACAAATATTGCCATTTTTACCATGTTTTAGTTGCTCGAAAGATGACAGATTTATCATATCCTGACTGGTTCTTTTAGATGGATCTTCAACCTCTTGGACTTGTATGTGCAAGTTTGCTGTTATTTATTTTTTTGGAGGTTTTTTCGGTAAGATGTAGAAGCCATTTGTCTGAAATGGCGATTTGTGACTTTGAAGCCAAAATATACTTCAACAACATATCCATGTTGTTGATTTCTGGCTTACTGCCATAGCAGGGGAGTCTTCTGATGGGGGCATAAGGCGCCTGTTCCGCTACCTCTTCAACATATCCATGTTGTTAATAAATATGGATGGTTATTTCATGCTATTTTGTTTCCCTACAGGAATAATTTATCGGGACTTTAAACCAAAAAATATCCTTCTCCAGTAAGATGGGCATGTGGTTTTAACTGACTTTGACCTGTCATTTAAGACTTCTTCTAAGCCTCAGGTATGTGATAAGTAATCACAAGTAGCATATGGTATCAAGTTATATATTCTTATCTTATCCAAAAAAACTAGCATATTCTTTGTTATACCGCTCTTAAGAGAATTCAAAGTTGTTTGTTTGCTTGGAAGTGGTCTCTTACCTTCTGACTGAAACTTTTCCAATTGTATTCTCACATAATTCATGGAAGGTCCACTGAGTTGGCGCTTTCATCATATCTGAATTAGTATTACTTGTTATTAACCCTTCATGGAAATGAAACCTTTCCTATAAGAGTTTTCCTAGTAAGAAAGGTTTTATTCAAATCACTTTCTTCTACCATGTGTAGATGGGCGAGTATGGTTTTCATGGGAAGTGGATGAATTATCACTCATGTTCACATTAAAATAAGATTAGATGACCAGAACTCAAAGGTGCATTCTGAAGGACTTTAAAATGAATCTTTGTGGCAAGGATTTCCTAACCTGGAACTATTTCCTATTCTAGGTTTATTTTTAATTTCAATTTCCCATGTTTTCTCTGTTAAGTTCTTTTTTTTTTTTGACTAATTAAAGTTTTCATTCAATAAATAAGGGAGATTACAAAGATAGGCGTACATAGGCTGTATATGCCATATAGCAATGATGGCCACAAATCAAAGAAAATCAGAAGACTTTAAAAATCAAAAACATGATGCTCTGCAATTCCACACGCTAACAATTGTATTCTAACATTTATGCACCAGTAGCTGGCAGATTCTGGGGATGTCCTCTTCGAAGTATTATTGGACAGCAATACCATGGACAACGTATCCATTCAGAGAAAGTAGCTCCTCTGCACTCCATTTTTCTAGTAGTTATCCATAGCCACAGACTGTATTTGATCCAGTCAATTTTTGTTGCAAATACTTTCTCCGAATAAAATCTTATCGCATTCCGCTCCCTCCAAATACACCAAACTGTTGCTTGCCACAAAGTCTTCCAAATTTCAGCCCCTGTTGGCCCCCGTGTGTAGTTCATATGGCTGGTAAAGTGCTCCACAATGTCCGAATGATTATCAACATATATCAGATCAAACCAGGAATAAATACCTGTCCAGAGGTCTGCTGGGTCTTGACACCCAAAGAAAAGATGTGAAATTGTTTCTCTTGATTTGGCACACATAACACATAATTGTACATTCAGTCTTAGCTTGATCCCACGATTTAATAAATTGTCCATTGTAGGGATTCTATGCTGTAACAAACGCCAGCAGAAAAATTGTATGTTTTTCGGTGGAAGTTTGCACCATATCTTAGAGAGTACCACCTTATCAACTGCATTGTTGCCTTGAAGACAGTTTTGGGCTGCATAAGCTGAGGAGACCGTGAATATGCCCTTGTGATTCCCAGTCCATCGCCACTGATCAGTTCCCTCCATAGGCAGGTTTTGCCTTGACAGAAAGTGTTCTAGTTCAGATAAGATTTCTGCCTCTCGCGGCCTTAAATTTTGCTTGAAAGAGAGATGCCAACTGCGAACTTCCTGCTGGATTTGACATACTTGAGATGTGGAGTGAGATTGCTGAGTACTCAACCTGAATAGACCCTTGAAGGAGAGAGCTAGATAACCCTCCCCAGACCAATTTGTTTTCCAGAAGAGTGCTTGGTCCCCTGTTTTGACTGTTAAAGTTAATCTGCTGCTGAACCATGGTAGTTTGGAGATGGACCAGATGTCCTTCCAATAATTTGAGACTGAATCCGGGAGAGAGACCAGTGACCAGTCACACTGGTCATCGGAATTCTTATAATATTTTGCCCGGATCACATCAAGCCATAAACCTGTAGAATTTTGCTTTAACTTCCACAGCCATTTAGCAAGCAGTGCTTTGTTCATTGCTCCCAAATTTTTAATGCCTAGGCCACCTTTGCTCACCACTTTGCTTACATCTGCCCAACGGATCCAGTGTATTGGTCTAGAGGATAGTGGAGTCTGCTTCCATAAAAAAGCACTCATCATTTTTTCAATAGATTTGTTTATCTGCTTGGGGGCTGAAACATGGATTAATAGAAGAGGGGAAGGCTCGACAATACTGATTTCAGAAGTGTTACTCGACCTGCAAATGTTAGAAATTTGTTTTCCCACTTCAATATTCTGCACTTAATAGTGTCAAGTATCGGATCCCACATTTTGAGTCTTCTTGGATTCCCTCCTAATGGAAGACCAAGATAGGTAAATGGTAAGGCAGCTTGTTGGCATTGCAGTTCTTCAGCATAGCTAATCAACTTCTCAGGAGGTTCATTTATTCCAAACAGTCGACTTTTTGAGAAGTTAACCGATAGTCTTGACACGAGCTCAAAAATCCTCAAGACTCCCTTCAGTGTACTGATATTTTTCCTGCTTCCATAAGTGAAGAGTAAAGTATCATCTGTAAATTGCAGATGAGAGATAGCGATACCTTCAATTTTCACGCAGGAAAGTTTCTTCTTCTCAACAGCTTTATTTATCAAGATGTTAAGGCCTTCAACTACTGCAAGAACCAGGAAGGGGGAGAGGGGGTCCCCTTGCCTCAGACCACGGTGAGTCTTGAATTCTCCGGCACTGCTACCATTCACAAGGACTGCGGCGTGGGCTGAGGAAACGCATTCCTTAATCCATTCTACCCATATATGGCAGAAACAGAGTTTCCGGAGCATTGATAACATAAATCCCCAATCAACAGCGTCGAAGGCTTTTGCAAAGTCTACTTTTAGCAAAACCATAGGCTTCTTAGATTTCTTGGCTTCCTGGATGATCTCGTTGGCCACCAATATACCATCTAATATTTGGCGCCCCTTCAAAAAAGCTGTCTGTGTTTTTGCAATGACCTTGTGCATGACTGATTTCACCCGATTAGCCAAGATATTGGCAAGTATCTTGTAGCCACAGTTAACAAGAGAAATTGGCATGTAGTGCTCAATCTTTACAGGATTAGAAATTTGAGGAGCAAGTGTTATGAAGGTAGAATTCATACCTTTAGATAGACGCCCTTCTCTGTAGAACTCCTAAATAAAAGAGATAAAGTCATCCTTTAAAGTGTCCCAATGTGATTGTATAAAGTGGAAATTAAATCCATCCGGACCGGGGCACTTTGATGGCGAACAACTAAATACAGTAGCTCTAATTTCCTCTTCTGAGAAACGAGAAGTAAGATATGCATTATCATCCGCTGTTAGGATATGAGAAGCTGGTAAGTCCTAAGTAGGTCGATCCCAATGCTCAAAAGAGAAATGCTGAGAAAAGTAGGCTGTGATTCCATTTTTGATCTCATCCACTTCTTCAGTCCATTCATCATTTATGAATAGCCCACGAATTTGATCTCTGTACCAATTATTTCTAATGGAAATAACGTGTGTTACTGTCACCTTCTCGAATCCACTGGGATCTTGATTTTTGCAAGGCTAAAGATTCTTTGGCTTGAATTCCATTCTGTAGTTGGTGCCATATATTCTGACGTTCTGCCATTTGCACTTCAGTAAGGTCCATTTGTTCAGCTGTTTGATCAAAAATATTCAACTCCTCACGTAACTTTTTTAGTTTTGAATCCACTGCACCAAAGACATTCATGTTCCAATCCTTCAGTTCCCATCTTAGTTGACGCATCTTTTCACATAACACATAGCTCCTTCGGCCATACACTGATAAGTTATTCCATACCGATTTAACAAACTCATCGAAGCCCTCTTCTTTCTCCCAACAATTAAGAGTTCTAAAAGTTTTAGGGCCCCAGTTGACAGATTCATATTTCAACATTATCGGCCTGTGATCTGAAAGTAATCTATCTAGCCCCACTTGATAAACATCAGGCCAAGTTTCCATCCAAGAGGTTGATAAAAGAAACCTGTCTATTCTGCTGCTACAAAGGCCACCCCTAGATATACATGTATATCTCATACGCTGCAATGGTAGATCGATCAGTGCTGCCTCCTGAATAAATTTGTTGAAGTCTTTCATCTCTGTTAAGTTCTTTGTCATACACTGCATGAAACAAAATGTTTAAAGCTATATTTTTGTTCTGAAAGCAAGAATTCTGACACTTTATCCATGCGAACAATGTTCTTCCAGGTTATAAAGCATCATCCAGTTAAAAAGAGATCTAAGAATCAACCACCTCCATTGTTCTTTGCCGAGCCAAATTCTCAATCGAATTCTTTTGTTGGAACTGAAGAATATATTGCACCGGTACAGTGATCGATTCTATGTTATATACCTTGTCCTATTTGTTTATTCATAAGTGTTTGGTAAACCACTTCATCTGAAAGTTATGTAACAGAAAGATTTTCATTTTTACAATTAGCGACTCTGACTCGGGCATTCCTCCTCTATCACCATCTATTAGCCAGATTTTGGGGTAGCACTTCTAGAAGAAAAAAACTAATGCTTTTTATTAAATGTAAGAGTGGTTCGAGATACCAATGTGCTATAGATGCATATTCTTTTAGTCT
>JAOWBN010000001.1:438424-452582 GCA_028565015.1 Pinguicula moranensis | reverse complement strand
GCTCGATCCCTAGACCTCTTGGCAAGCCAGGAGTCTAAGGTCGCATACAGTACCGCTAGGACAGACAACCGTTCACGACAGAATTTATGTCATTCTCCAGACTCCATTGATCAATTAATGACTACTTCCACCAAATGTCCAAATCCACAGCATTTATGTGCCAATAAAACTTTTTTATATTAGGTTCGTTATATTCCAATAATACAGTGTTGTCAAATTACTAAGGTCCTATTCTATAACAAAATTTGGTTTATTGCACTGTTGAGAGAGGGGATATTACAAAGCATAAAGGTTTTGGGTTTAAGTTTTCGGATAAGTACAAAAGACCGTAAAATTATATTTCTATCTACAAATTTCACTGTCCAAAATAAATATAAGAATCGAACATGGGGAATGGGGATAACGTGATGGCACCAACATATCTTTGATTCTTCACTTGCATCATGATAATTCCTCTATGAGCCAGTACCTTTTGGGCAATGATTTTCTAAGATGAATCTGTTCAACATTGCTTGACCGTACATGGAGAAAACTCAGGCCGTTTTCAAAGCATTTCAGTTTCTATAGAATCATATGCATCGATAGATTAGATTAGCTCAAGACTTTGGTCCATCTTCACTTCCTTTTTCAGAGCAAAAAAGAGTGCATCTTTCTGTTAATAAGCACCAGAGGACCTCCAAACGAACTTGTGTTGATTCGGGTGCTGATATTGTACATCGCAAGATCGTGATTTATCTCTCAGCTCCTCGAAAGCTCTCATGGTTTCGACATCAAAGCCACCCGCAAACTGTAAGTCAAACTGGAATTAGAAACTCTGTTTGCTGCAAGTATCTGAAGAGCCAAAAGGAAGTGTGGCATCTTTATTTCAGACCTGATGTACACGGAAGGCAAACTTCACGCCTTGAATGATAAGCTCTTCTTCATCTGGACCACCGCTAACCAATTCAAGCTCTGCAGAAATTCTCTTCATGTACTTCAATGCCAGCTTCACCGATGCCAGCTTCAGCTGAATCACAAGGCGTAACAAACATCAGTCGTTATCGTAATTGCCTCTCGTAACAGCAAACTATGCAGTGCAGCCTCACAAGAGACTTGCCTAAATAAGCTAATGTATCATGTATGTTGCACATAGACAATAATAGCTTTCGACATGTGACAATGCAATAAATGTTAGGCAGGGAGGGGAAAATCACCACCCTTGTTGAATCCCATTTTTGCTGCATATCTAGTAGAATAAGAGAGGCATGACCAGAAAACAGCTTTCATTTATCTGATATTTGGCTCTATACTCAGGATCTGACTTAAAGCACTCTTCATTTTGTCACTCTATAGAGGAATGAAACAGCAGGGGCAAAGAAGCCAAAAGGTTAAAGTTGAGGTCAATATGGAGGAGCTGATTCTAGAACAACTGGGCAATAAAACAAAAGAAGCCTACAATAGACAACTCATTGATGTTTCTTAGAGATCTGAATTCCTTCACATGTTCTCGTGGAGTTGGTGGGCATTTATAGAGTGAGGCAAAATCCTCTAGCTATTTTTAGTTCAGCCGAACTTTTAGTTTTTGGTCCAGGGATTGATAACACGAGACAATGAAACTTTTAATGCATTTCCACAATCATCCAGTTGTATGAATCATCTCGAGGGACCGCAACCGCAAGCAAACAACCTATGCCGAACTATGTACTCAGGGATTGATCATTTAACTAGTCCTTTTGTTTCCTCTATTGCCTACTTCCCTCCCTATGAGGGTTCTTTTGGAAAATGCTCAACTGAACTTTTGATCAGAGGAAAATCAACAGATATGCAGATGCAAATATCAAGAGTTGTGGTGATGAGATTTACCTGACTAACATAACCTGTATCCAGCATCCAATCGGCTGGAATGTGAAAGCCTTTGTATTTCTTTGTAGCCGATTCCCTCATTCTGGATAAATTATACACACCGTGCTCCAATCTGGTCCGGTATTGCAACAAGATTGAAAATGCTGTAATATCAATGGCCAGACAGTATATGCAGTAGTTATGACATTTAGAAATAAAACTAGAACGTTTCTGCGAAATCCTTACTTCTCAAACAGTGCCTGCATTTTCTTGAGAGCATGGATGCAAGGCTGTCTAGGAACATCACGAAACGACGAGACTTCAGCTTCGAGCTTCTTGAGATCACAATACCCAAATGCAGATTCTCTCAGCGCATCGGCCTTCTTCTCCGGCCAATCAAAGTGCTTCAGCACGGCTCTCTCATCAACCTTCATCACGATCATTTTTAGTACAGGAAAAGGGAAAGCTTTGACATCAGTTGTAACAACAATAGACATCTGAGGAATCATAAGAACTATAAAAAAAAAGACAATGAGAAAATGCACAAAACAGAGACAGTACCAGGAAAGATAGCTCATCATCAAGCCATTTAACGAAAGGTACAACATCCTCAATGTCTGCAAACGCAGCACCCTCAATCTCCTTGATCAAAAATCTAATGAAATCTCCTTGAGTCTCCACATCACTCTTGATCTGTTGTAGTTCATCACAAAATTGAAAGAAAAAAAAAGCTCAGATAATCATGTAATGTCCAACTGCCCGCGAAATTGGTAAGAATAAACTCTGACACAATCCTGAAATCACAACAAATTAGGGACTCGGCTCCGGAGCCTCATCATAAAATTTATTTTTTATAAAACGTAATTATAGAAGTGATTAATGTCGAAAAGGCCCACTTGGTCTAATTCGATTTACAACTTTCTCTACTATCAATTCTGATTCCGAATCTAGAGCCTTTGTCTTTTATCTGTTAGAAACTTCGCATAATTCCAACAGAAAAGTGTAACAGAGTACCAAAAAGGCGCCGGGGCCCGGGCAATGTCGGAGGCAGAAATAAATAAACAACAGTGGCAATAGCGTAAATAACACAAACAACAGTGGCTAAATCGGGAAAACAGTACTTACAGCAAGTAAGTGTGCGGAGCGATTCTCGATTTCCCCTATCATATCCTTAGTTGTGGCCCCCGGCGGCGCGGGCTCGGCAGCCCCACCGCCGCTGCTGCCCGTATCCCGCCGGCAATTTGAATCCCTTCGCATTACAGTGTGGTAGAACTCGACTACCTCCGGAACCCTCCTAACCCTAGCCGTTATTGGCTTCGACCCCTTGCGAGGCGGCGGCGGGGGTGGAGGAGGAGGCTTAGCTGCCTTCGATGCCCGCAGCGGCGGCGGATGGGGAGCGACGGGCATTGAAGGTGGCGGAGGGGGTGGCGGAGGCGGACGCGGTGGCGTATTGCTAGAAATCTTAGAAAATCCAAGGCGCTCTGAATCGGATTGAGAACTGTGAGATGGCGAAGATGTGGATGATGATAACGTCGATGGCGGAGAAGAGAGCGACGACAAAAGCGCGGCGGACGGCCGCGGAGGCGGTTTCGGAACTCGTGGAGCACGGGATCTTACAGCCGTTAATCCATCGGAAGAAGTCTCTGGAGTTTCCTCGGAATTGCACGGAGAATGCCTCTGCCTCTGCGTTACTTCCACGGCATCTCTATTGAATTCGTCCTTTTTTATCTCAATTTCATCCTTCGAATTCCCATCCAGTAAGTGACTCACTACACTGTTATTCTGAATCATGCATTTTCTAGCAGCTCTGTTAGCAAGGCAAGCTTTTCTACTGTTTGTAACATCAATGGATTTCGCCGTCGACGAAGAAGAAGACTCTTCCTGCTCCCTTTCTCTCTCTGCAACAGCTATCTTAATATCAGCCAATTCTGCCTGCATATGCCTAATTTTCTCCTCATACTTTTGATTCTGTTTGGTCAATTCCGTATGCAAAAACTCGTTCTCATCTCTCAGCCTCTGGTTTTCCGCATCCAAGCATTCGATCTTCTTCCTCGACTGTCCGATTTCAGAATCCTTGCTCGAAATCACGCTCTCCAATACAGGAACAATGGCGACGGACTCTCTCAGCAGCTTCTGTTCCAAGAGCTCAGTCTTCAGTCTCGACTCGCTCTCCCGCAATGCCTCAACCAGGCGGAGGAGCTCCGAAACATCAGGCGGTCGAGGCTGGACTTGAGCGGAGGCACGTGGGAAGTAAACGCCTAATGAGCGAGAGAATGCCGTACCGGATCCCTTCTGCTGCTGCGGCTGATGCTGATGCTGATGCTGCTTAGCCGAACTCGCCGTGGACACCAATGGCGGTCTGTTTACCAACTCCGGCTTCGGTTTGACGTTCGCCGGAGATTTCTGCAATCCCATCGCCGATTTGACTTTTCCCGCGACCATCGCCGCCTCAATCACGGGTTTTGTTCTGAAGAGAAGAAGAAGAAGAAAGAAGCACAGGCACAGCAAAGAGCATTGGTGTTCTTTAGTTGGATTCTGTTTGGAGTGAAAATTAGAACAAGACAAAAGAACCCGTGATTAAAGGTTCGATTCACCTACAGGCTACACCCACCCGTTCAGTAAAGCTAAGAACTGTAGGCTCCAGGTGGCGCCAAACAAGACTCAATTTTTTTTCCCTTAGAAAAAAGTATATCATATAACATTTAATATTATTTTTTATTTTTGGTAATTCATTTAATATTATTATTATTTCATAGAAATTAATTTACCGCTTAATCTTTTTTTTCCTCATACAAGATTTGTTTTGACTTTCAGGATTTAATTTGTTTTCCTCTTATGATTAACTAATGGCTGTACAACGTTAAGCCCATTAAATACTTTAGCTTATGAAGTAAGTCTGGAGCTGAAAGGAGGATCCCGATATACTGAAGTCCGTATTACGACAAATTAGACGAAAAATCTTTAGTGCAATTATTATTTCATTGATATGGAAAAGAATCTATTGGACCAAACACTTCGTGTCACAATATATTTTGATTGAATTTTAATGTCGTATAATTGTAGTCACAATAAATTTTGATTGAATTTTAATGTCATATAATTGTTGACCTTGATGCTAGGGCAACACCATGATTCTTTTCTTTTCATGACCAGCCATGATTCGGTGGCCCCGAGGGTGTCCTCTTCTTCGAACTCATGCTTTGACACTGGATTAAATAGGATGAAAATCAATGAAATTTGTTGGTAATTTGGCTAATAATAATTTAAATTAAATTAATATTCTTTGTAATAATTTAATATTCATGCCAATAAATAAGATATGTATTAATTATTAGGATGGAGAAAAAATAAGAAGAAGAAAGAGAGATGGGATGTAAGAAAAATAGAGACGTGAGAGTTGGCATATTCTCCTTTGCTCTAGAGGATTGGTTCTCCTCTTCTCGCATGTACGTAGACTTTCAAGCAATGTAAATCTTATATTGTTTATTTACTTTTATATTTTCAATTTTTACATAAATATTTTTCAACAAGTGATATCAAAGCCTAGGTTGTGAGATTTGTAGTAAAATTGATATACTATGATTTGAGGTAAGAGATCTGTGATATTTGGGGCACAATATTTGTTAATAAAAAATAGAAGATTTTGAGCAAATCTTTCGCGTTGATTAGTATCATTGCTGATTTTCGAAGATTGAAGACTCTGATAGTGATGATCTTAGTGTCGTTTGAAAACCTATTGAAAGAAAAATAAAATCCTTTTACTTTCATGGTGATGTATTTTTTTGGTAAGGGTCGCAATTTTATCGAATTTGATTAAAGTTGATATTGTTCGGAAATGAACGTGCAGTAAACTTTGACCAACAACTATTGGAGTTTTACAACTCCGATTGTGACGATTTTGGTGTTATTGGAAAGTCCATGGAATGACAAAGAGAACCTTAAGGTGTGGTGGTCGATTGTTCAGTGTATGAGGAGAATTTGGCACATAATCTTGCAGGGGTTTTAGGGTTTTGTTGGAGTATTTTTTGGATTATTCAATTGGCTGAATTTTTTTTTGCAGTTTGGGGATGTTGGGATACTCTTGTTTACTTGGAGGTATAATTGAAATACCTCAAAAGAATATTGTTAGTTGCTTGGTTTATCTTGTAGTGACGGGATAACCTTTGTGTTTTGGGTCAAATTTGCGATATAGCTTAGTCAAGATGAAGACAATCTTGACATTTCGGTTAACAGATGTGGATCTTGAGGAATTAAAAATTTGAACCTAGATAATAAGCCAGTTAAAGCTTGGGATAAAAGTTCTATTAGCTTGAAACCATGGTGGTTGAGAAGTCGCGAAGGCTTGGATGCTTTGGAGTTATGGAAGACTCTTGGAAGCTTGCGCACTGTGATAGTTTGAGAACTTTGGGTAACTTGTTAATGGTGGCTTGATAGTGTCAGCTAGTGTTTTAAAATCGATGATTCACTCTGATTGCAAGAGTGAAAGTTGTGTAGAATAATTGAAAATGAGATGTTCTCTTTGTGAGAAATGTTGTCCGTGTTCGAGACTGTAATCATGTTTTGAGCAAACACAAAAAGTTTGTATGTGATCCGAGAAGTGCGAGTACTTCTACTACTGTGAAAAATGTTGGTCTAATGGGTATGACGATGAAGCCATCCATTGTTTGACAAGTTTAAGAGATGAGTTTGCCTGGAATGCACCGGGAAGCTACTCATAAGGGGTGTTGAGAAGAAAATCAAGTTTATCCCGATATAAGATAATTCAAGTCAATGGACATTAACATTAGGATTAAAAAAAATGAACTGTATCTGTTTTTTAATCAATCTATTGTGGCCTTAATGTGCGGCACACTATTTCCTTCCCTAGTATGTTTCTTGTAAAGTGAGATTATTTTTTGAGATGTTTCAATGACCCTTGAAACATCTATTTCGCTTGTGTTACAATAAATGTAGCATTGAATAATTTGCATTTTACTTTGGGAGAAAGTAAGAAAATAGTTGAAACCATAATTTACTGTTAGTGCTTGATAACGAAGGGTACAAGGTTTGATTCAATGAGGATGTCCTACCCCTTTATATTTCTTACGTTAACGAATAATATTTATATCGCATTGATTTTTAATTTAATTATATTCATCGGACACCAAATTTGATAGCTTATTTAATTAAGGGTTGTTTGGTTATGGGGAATAATTTTCTAATTTTGGTGTTCGGTTAGAAAAACAAATAGAGGAAAACTAAATATGAATGTATGATAACTTAGTATACCTAATTCTAAATTATCCCATAATTAGTTATGTTTCAACCCCAGATCAGTCAACCGTGCAAGTCTCCTAAATCATTTTATAAGTGACGAACAATTATAGGCTTCCTTCCTTTCCCTACTTACTATAAGCCAAAAAAAATACATCACATAACAAAGGCCAAGTAACTTCTGCTATAATTTAATCAAACAGAGTGCCATGATGGCAACATGATCAAGCTATTAAATAAGATTTTCTTAACTTATATATAGAGCATTCTTCTGAGAATGATTGAAATAGTTCTTATTTGTCTACATTCACCAACTTTATATTCTAATGAGTCATGCACACACAGTAAATAAAATTTATGCCCCCCTTGTCTTACTTCACCATTTCCTTTATATTTCTTTATTAGGTGGAGTTGGAGTTATTCGCAAATCGCAATCCCATTCGAGCAAAACGAATGTGACTCCTAACCAACTTGCTCCTTCCCTATCTGGGATTTATTTGTCTGGGCTTAACTTCAGCTGTGTCCTCCTCCCTTCATTCGATATGAAAAAAGATATTAGAGAATTGGTAATTTATTAAATGTTGTGGTGGATGTATTGAACCCCACTCCCCATGCACGATTCTCCTACTCAATTGCCCATTTTATGGGACACTTTCTCTTTCTTCGATGATTACCAATCCATGTCATTAGATAATGAATTTTCAATTATGACAACACCTTTCATAGTGAATTTGTTTTTAGTAGGCCAATTTTATGGCTTTGTCTAGGATATGAAATTGTGGATCGTAATTTCGTAACTGAGATTGTTTTACTAAGATTTATGTATTATATGATCCATGGCCCGTAAAACGTTGTTCTTTGTAATTTTGTATTCAACTTTTTTGGGCACTTGTGACTCTTCCCCTTTTGCGGTGTTAGAAAGAAAAAGCTACTGCTGTTAGAAAAGAGAGGATAAGATCAAGTGGAAAATGACAAACAATTAGGTTCACTTTATCGCCGGCAATTGCGCACTCCTTTGTAAGCAAAATTTATATTAAACATAACATAGTTTACAAACCTTATGTACATATGTGCCTATCAATGCCACTTGCATCCTAGCGGCATTGGGTCGTGTTCGTGCATCAATTACCAAAAAAGTACATGAATGTATGCTCGTTTGCCTTTAACTTCCAGCCATTCCAAGGTTGGTTTTGGTTTCTAAGAACCATTGTGCGATTATCTTCCACCTTCGATAATATAGTTGATCGGTTGAGTTAACCAATTAATTCATATGTATTTTTTGCCTTCAATGTAGGTTGTAAGTAGTTTTTTTTAGCAAATTTAGTTTATTTTTTTATTAAAATAAATTGGCAGAATTTATGCCCTTTACATTTACAAAAATGTCCTCATCAGAACTCCAACATGGAGCATAGTTGAGAAATTCTTTTTTTTTTTATAAGGATAGTTGAGAAAATCTGAACCAATCATTGAGACCAAAGGCATAGCTGGGGTGGGGTGGAGGTGGGGGATAAGAAGGGTCTTGGTCCCTCATATTTTAAAAAATAAAACTGATTGATGTAAAAAAAAAAAAAAAATTATTTGGGTTCCCTTATTGTAATTATATTTGTTTCCTAAAACTAAGGATTGATTGTCAAGCTTAGTTGGTAGAAGTAGTACAACTTTTCCATAATGGCTAGGGTTCGAATTGGAGGAATTAGATTCGAACATTGGTTAAATAATTGATAGGTTTATGTTCGAACCACTAGGCCATAGAGGAATTGTAATTAAATTATTTTTAATATTAGTTTCAGATAATTTTAATATATTTTTTTATAGTTCTTTAATATAATTATTTTATATAATTTTATTTTTAGCTAGATTATTAGTAAATCAAATTCCAAATTTTTGAATTTGTTTATATTATAAAGAAATGCATAATTGTAGAGACAATGATCATTACATTTGTTATCTAAACAAACGTCTTAATAAAAATATTATTGAAAAAAATATTTTTATTAAAAATATTATCTTAAACAACAATTATATTAATATTATATTTTTTATAGGTTAATTCTGATTTGTTTTTGTTCTTCCAGTTTATACAACAACATTTGAATGTGCATAACCGACTGACCAAGTTGAACCTAACCTATATGACTCTACTCAAATTTAAAAAAAACTGGTCCCTCCTCGCATAAAATCTTGGCTCCACCGTTGGTTGAGACTCTTAGCGAGTTGAGAGATTTTGGGTCTTTACTCTTTCTTTGTTATAGGGGTTGAGAATTTTTGAAGAAAAGAAATTAGGCTAGCCCTAACGAAATTTAGGAGGCAATGTTTTTTTATTTTTTTTTAAATTTATCTATTTTGAAACGGTGCAGGGTTTCTCTGTAGAAGCAGGCGCCCCAAGCTCTATCACTGTCTGATCAGATCCACTGGGGAGATGGGTTTGGGCTATAAAGTCAGGATTCATTGGCCATACGAAAAGAACAAAACAAATTTGAAGAAAAAGATTTATCTTCATTCTGGGCCCAGATATTAATATTTTATTTTATATTTCTCTTTTGTGATGACACGGGCATGCCATAGAAATTCAACCTTCAAAATGTCACGCCGTGATTTCAATTATATTGATGTGACCAGTGAATTTTTATTTATATTAAGAACTTCAACTATATTTCTCATGTTGTCTCACAAGTCACACGTACCCCCGGGCATCCAGATTCAATCGAAGACTCGCGACGCCGGAGCGAAGAAGGCATGGCCAGATTTTAAAAAATTATTATATATGCAAAAAATATTTTTAATTTAATTCCCCTGTGTAATTATATGTATTTTGAAATTAAACATAAATATTGTGTAAAAGTAGTTGGTAAGATAGCATCAGATTTTAAAATGATGTCTTCGAATCCATCTCTTTTCATACTTCTTAGAAAAGAAAGCAAAAAATAGAGTAGCAGTCCGATTGGAACCTTGGTCTAACTAATTCAAATTTCTCATCTTAACCAGTACACCATAGATGAATTATGTTTGTTTTTTTTTTTTTTGGATAAAAAAACATTTCTTTAATATTTATTTTGGATATTTTGTATATTATTATTTTATAATTCTTTAAAATATTTTTTTATAGTTTAACATTTTGCTTAATTATTGATCAACCGACTTCCAAACTTATGAAGTTGTTTGTTGTGTATCAAACGATCGCAGTATTTTTGGATGGTTGTCGCATTTGCAACAACTTATAGACCGACAGTGCAACTTACAACTCAGTGTTATTTGCCCACTTTTTTGAAATTTAGACAAATATCTGATATCATGAACTTGTAAATTAATTGTTCTAACTTGTTTTGACTCTTTAAGTTTCTAACATAACATCTGAACATGCATATCTAACCGGACCAAATTCAACCCGACCCACTCTGCTCGTTCAAAAAAATTTGCCCCCTCTCACTTAATTTCCTGGCTACAAGCCCTGATCTAACGATATTAAGGGATTTTTTCATAAAACAACTCATAAGAGGTAAGACCATTAAGCAAAGGGAAAGAGTTCGATTTATAATATAACCTACAACCAAGACAACATTCCCCAAAAAAATATAATAAATAAGTTAGCCTGAAATTTCAAAGCTCCCTGTTACCTTGAGAATGTGACGGTACTTTCGTTCCACTCTATTATTCTGTTGAAGCGTAACCAACATAAAAGCTTGAACTTATTGGTTTATACTCAAGAAGCATCAACTTATTTCTAAAAAAACTTAATTTGGCAGAGTAGCTCAAGTCAACTAAAAGCTCATAAATGTCATAAATTTTGCAAAATTTAAGCTACATACTCCATTTGTGTAGCAACTAAAGTTAAGTTTGCACTAAGGAATTAATATACAATTTTTTTTGGTAGTTTGCATTATTTTTCCACTAAAATATCATTTTTTGGGTGTGTGGGTAGAAACTGGGGGTAGGGGTTTGAAGTTTAATTTTTTTGATTTGTGAATATGGCAAACTGTATACAAATATAAAAAAAAAAAATCAGTTAAAAATTGAGAGGGGGCAGCTGCTACCCACCGTACCTAGTCATAGAGGTGATCATCAGAATGGTTGCGCTTACTCCTAGGTTTGCACTATTTGTTCAAATTTTACACGTTCGGCATGATTGTTGGATCCAATTTGCAAAAGTTAATGTTTTAAAAGACTTGCAAGATGAAGCTATAGCCATGTTCCTAGTGGAATATGTTAGATATAGAATGGGGAGGAAATCATGGCTTAATTGTAAGAGGAATGGAAACCTACCATTATAAAGGTTCCTTCCTTATTAGCATGATTTCCTTCCCTAAAAAGATTAAGAATAGTCCTATATATCTTGTAATGATTATCACATAGAATACACAACAAAAACTTCAAACCAAAACCTCTTTTCATCAAGTTATCAAATACCCAATTGAAACAACTTCCCAGAAGACTGTCCATACCCCGAGTAATCATACCTGAAAACACTTGGTATCAGTAACGTTTGGTATCTTGTTATTCAGAAAGACCATCATTGGTATTGATTGGGA
This sequence comes from Pinguicula moranensis, assembly GCA_028565015.1. Classification (NCBI taxonomy): domain Eukaryota; kingdom Viridiplantae; phylum Streptophyta; class Magnoliopsida; order Lamiales; family Lentibulariaceae; genus Pinguicula; species Pinguicula moranensis. The sequence continues at coordinate 440,982 of JAOWBN010000001.1, read as the reverse complement.
TTTTATCAAACAAAAACTGAGCAAGACAAGAACCCATATGATATACCCGATGAGATTGACGCGCAAGTGTAGACTAAGCTCGATAAAGAACTCATACATCTGTCCCAGATCAGCGGCGTTTCCATGCGAGTAACGAACAGTGCTGCACGCCATGGGGTGCCTCACATACACCGCCGCGTCGGTAGCTGCATAATTTCGGCGTTTTCACGGTGGGGAAATGGGCTCAGCAACATCAGCCCCGTTGCGCCATCGTGCACCAGCTTGTAGGATGGCGGATTTGTCGGGAAGAAGGCCAGCTTCGCTGCCATGGATGACGTAACCTCACCCATTACGGTGTTGACACTCTCGATAATCAGACAGAAGCTAATCTTCTAGTCTGAGAAATGATGAGTGAAAGCAGAAAGTAAGAGGGATGTTGTATTGTACATTTGTACTTGCTTTGATGTTTCAACTTGGGGCGTTGATGGCGCATGGGAAGTGTTTGCATTATTGTCCCATTGAAATGAATTGACAGAAACTTGAATGGGTTTCCGCCTTCCTTGACACTTTACCAATTTTCCCATTGCTTTCTGTCGCTTTTGATCTGGAAGATGGACTCACACTCACATGAGGTGTTCTGCTTATAATGCATGTTCAGATAGTAGTGATTGGTGACGATAAAAGGCCAATCATAGGAGAACCTTTTACCCTCACAAGACATTTTCCCCTTGCTTTCCTTTCCAGTTTGAGATCCACATAAATTTGTCATATGATAATAGTTGTGGACAGGGTGGAGCAAGGAATCCCGATGAGGGAGGGGCGAAACCCAAACCAGGGGGCGAGACTAAAAGCCTGAGTGACTTGGTAGGATTGGGTATAGTTCACCTTTTCGAGATGGATTCGATGTAATGAAAGGGAAACTTGAAGAGAAGCACATAGGCCTAAAACAAAGCATGTGACGATTTGATAGTCACTGCAATGGATAGAAAAGAAAATGTGGAGCTGGTTGGGCTATGAATAGAGGTGCATATAATATATATGTTTGAGGTCCAAATTCGCACAGTGAAACGAATTCTCAGAGTATGGATTTGTGCAGTTGGTTCAGTAACAAGGGCTAATAAAAAAAGTTTACATATCATTCCAGAAATACATGCCAGACAATTAGTACATCTCCTTTCATAAGAAACCACGACAAAGACCAGGTAAAAGTAAACATGTCACGAGAAAAAAACTGTCAGCAACGGTGAACATGCAAGGTATCATATCAAGGCACAGTAACAGAATATGAACATGCTAGCAATGGAAGTAGGAGCTTATGGTACACTGAGAAGTATAAGGTTTACAGCACAATAATCCATGGCTACATTTTACACGGATTATCTGCTAATGAATCATCATCACTCCTCGTCTGCTTTTAGGATTGCATTTTCATCATATATAAGATAAGAACAATATACCAGATAGTCGGAAACATGCTAAAGTGCAGTTCTCTGAATCGATTTTCGGCAGGGAATGCTCTAGCAGACGATATAATTGGAAGAGTTTTTTCAACAATTCTCAAGTTTCAGCTGTTTAAAAGATATGAGAATCAAAAGATTTAAGTTTTCTGGAAGTGCAAACTCCTTCAGTCCACTGAGTAAGATATTCTTCCTTTTTAAAGTAAAAAGTTTCAGGAGCGACAATTTAAGCAATCCTAATTTCAGTTTGAGCAAGAAGGGGATGGATGAGCATTCCATAATGATGAAGCATGATAATTGCAACTACAGTCGTAAAGAATATATGCAGACCATGATATCCATGAACAAGGCAAATGCACAAACCCAAATAGATTCATCACTTTTAACAGAAACTACAAGAACTATAAACCATTAGGTAACATTGACTTCGATATAGTTTTACTACACTCATTGTAACTGAATATACCACATGTGCTACAACACAAATAAAGGAAACCTGAAGCAAACGTTTTACCTGAAGAGGATCAAGGTAATACAGAGAACAGTTTGCTAGGTAAAGACCATAATTCTATGCATAAACGATGCAAAAGTTCAAGAAATAAAGAAAAGTGGGTACTGCAGAATAAATCAGCGACAAGACTTTTGGAATACCTTAGCACAACAACAACAACCTACCAAATATATTCCTAATCAAGTTGGGGTATGGTGGATCAAATGTACGTAGACCCTGATAATTATACAAAAAGGTTGTTTTTATTGCAACCCAATATATATTGGACCATTTGATGTATTATTTTCCAGCAATTTTACTAATAGAGACACAGGAAATTAATAAAGTCATTTTTTATATAGTTCATTATTAGCACAAAAAATTGTCTCCCAACTTCATTTTGAAATAACTTAGCACATATCATCTAGATCCTAGAGATTAAAAAAAATTTCCGTCAGTCATCCAAATATGCACATTCATTTTAATCAAAATCTCTCGTAAACACCTGTATTCTATCATAACTTCCTGATATCCCATCTGATTGCGTACAACAGGCATGAAGGAGACTCAGGTTGAGCGATTAGGAAAGAATTGTCCTTGCGCTTGGAAAATAAAACTAATATCCACCGAGT
>JAOWBN010000001.1:423339-433361 GCA_028565015.1 Pinguicula moranensis | reverse complement strand
TTCTTCTAACCAGAAACCCATACAACTACAAATATCGGCGCAAAAAGAAATCAAAACCTTTCGAAAGAAATGTCAAACTGAACAAAACGGTCGTCATTCAAAATATTTATGTACCTTCACCAGGAGTTTGAGATAAATGTCATTTGACTTAGGAGCGGTGCGCTTTGTTTTCTTGCTCTTACCCCCGGCAACCAAATCGATACCCTAGATCAGGACAAACAAAACACAATCAACAAAGATTTCTATGCTTTACGAAATGAGACGACAGGATTCTGCAGTCAATACCATTGCTCGCTGCCGCTTCCTGCTCTTCAACCTGTTCGGACGTCGAGTGAAGAAGGTCAAATATTAGGGTTTGTTTATATATGGCAAAGTTGGGTTTTAGTTTGGGCCTTAGTTGGAATGGGCCCAAACATTGAACACACATGGAGATCGTTTTTTTCAACCCAACTTTTGTCTTTATTTATATTTTTTTATCTAATAAAAAAATCACTTCTAATTCATAGCATTGCTTAAATTTTATTTTTAGTCCCATAAATTTCAAAATATTAATATTAGTCCCATAAGTTTCAATATTTTCATCATTTTTAGTCTTTTTGATTTATTTTACTTATGATAATAGTTTTTTTATTTAAAAAATAAAATAATAAGAAAAATATGAAGAAACAATTGAATAATATTAAATGAGATAAAAGTAAAGTGAATAAAAACAAAAAAATCAAATGAAATAAAAATTAATTTTAAAAATAAATAGAAATAATAATAAAATGAACTAAATACGACCACAAAGTTTTAGTATATTGTTGTTTCAGTAAATTTTGATTTAAATTAATTTTATCATTATTTCTTTCTTTCTTTATTTTATTTCACTTTATTTTATTTAGTTTAGAGTTATTTGTTATTTATTATTTTAAATTTAAAAACTATTTTTTTTTACTTACCAACGGCTAAAAGTAATGAGAATTTTAAAATATAGTGATATTTTGAATTATGTTGGAGAAAATATATAATTTGAACAATATTATTGGACTAAAATTGATTTAAACCATTTTTATTTTCTCCAATCAAATCCTACGACGAGTTCAATCATCAAAGTAAAATGCCAGCTAGATATTTGTATTAGACATTTCACTGAAACTAACTAATTATACAATCAAGTCTGGCTCAAGTGGTGAGCAACTAAATCGCACAATTATGAGGTTCAGGAATTGATACCCATCTGGGTCGCAAAACGGAAATGGCAATTTTATATAATTATAAGGGTAAAGATGCGTACATCAGACCCCAGATCCCAACTTAGTTAGAATATACTGGATAAAGTTGTTTTATTGAAACTAACTAATTATACAAATGTTAGAGCTTTAGTTCTGCTTTACTGAAACTAACTAATTATACAAATGTTAGGGGCAGTTTGGTCTAAGGCAAAATAATTTTCCAGTCCCTTCTGCCTTTCATGGTCCCTAGCTCTCCAATACTAGACCATTACTCTATATCTGCTCCGCCTTAATCGGGCACGTTCAATAGCGGTCGGTTACTGTAAGAAAGTCATGAATCCAACTAAGAGTCGTCGGAAAATCGTCCCAGCGGCGGAGAATGGCGACACGGCCGACAAGCAAGACCAGATGGTCCTCTCTGCCGCTATCTGCAACGGCGAGGACCTAGGCCCATTCATACGGAAGGCCTTTGCCTCCGGCAAACCTGATACTCTACTGTACCATCTGAAACATTTCACGAGATCCAAGGAGTCGGAGATTGAAGACGTCTGCCGCGCTCACTACCAGGACTTTATCACTGCCGTCGATGATCTCCGATCTCTTCTCTCCGACGTCGATTCGCTCAAATCCTCACTTTCTAGCTCAAACTCCAAGCTGCAAAACGTCGCCGTACCGCTGCTCACATCCCTCGACTCCTACATCGAGGCCAAGAACAAATGCTCCAATATCGCTGTCGCGATTAATTCTCTCAATACCTGCGATCAACTCATGGAGATCTGCTCGCGCGCGAATTTTCATCTAAACAGGAACAACTTTTACATGGCGTTGAAATGCTTGGACTCGATTGAAACAACTTTTGTAGACAAAACGCCGTCGTCTACAATGAGACGGATGTTGGAGAAGCAGATCCCGGCCATTAGGGCCCACATAGAGAGGCAAGTGAGCAAAGAATTTGGAGATTGGCTGGTGGAGATCCGAACTGTGAGCCGGAATTTGGGCCAGCTTGCCATTGGGCAAGCTTCTGCTGCGCGCCAGAGGGAAGAAGAGCTGAGGATTAAACAGCGGCAAGCTGAGGAGCAGAGCCGGCTTAGCTTAAGAGATTGTGTTTATGCCCTAGAAGAAGATGATGACGAGATCGATGGAATTATTGATGGAAGTAATGGCGCAAATGGGGATTTAGGGTTTGATTTGACTCTGTTGTACAGGGCTTATCACATACACCAAACTCTTGGCCTGGAGGACAGATTTAAGAAGTATTACTTCGAAAATAGGAAGTTGCAACTAACTTCTGATTTTCAGGTGTCGTCGATGACGCCATTCCTTGAATCGCATCAGACCTTCTTTGCACAAATTGCAGGTTTTTTTATTGTGGAGGATAGGGTTTTGAGAACTGGAGGAGGTTTGATATCGAGGATGGAAGTGGAGAGTTTGTGGGATACTGCTGTAAGCAAGATGTGTTCTGTGTTGGAGGATCAATTCTCCAGGATGCAGACGGCAAACCATTTGCTATTGATTAAAGATTATGTGAGTTTGCTTGGTGTCACTATGCGTAGATTTGGGTATCCTATTGATGCTTTGCTTGATGTGCTGAGCAAGCATAGAGATAAATATCATGAATTATTGTTGTCTGATTGCCGTAAGCAGATTGCTGAGGCTCTAGCGGCTGATAAGTTTGAGCAGATGTACATGAAGAAAGAGTACGAGTATTCCATGAATGTGCTTTCATTTCAGTTACAGGCATCAAATATCATGCCTGCATTTCCATATGTGGCACCATTCTCATCTACAGTTCCTGATTGCTGTAGAATAGTGCGTTCATTCATTGAGGATTCGGTAAGTTTTATGTCTTACGGTGGGCAGCTTGAGTTTTATGATGTGGTCAAGAAGTATTTGGACAGGCTGTTGACAGAAGCCTTGGACGTAGCTCTCTTGAGAGTTATCAATAACTCAATATCCGGGGTTACTCAGGCAATGCAAATGGCAGCAAATATGGCAGTTTTTGAGCGCGCTTGTGATTTCTTCTTTCGCCATGCTGCACAACTGTCAGGCATTCCTCTAAGGATAGTAGATAGGGGTAGGAGGAAGTTCCCTCTCATCAAATCTCGTGATGCAGCGGAGGAGACCCTTTCTGGTTTGCTAAAACAGAAGGTTGATGGATTCCTCTCATTGATTGAAAATGTGAATTGGGTGATTGATGAAGCTCCTCAGGGAGGGAATGAGTACGCGAATGAGGTGATCATTTTCTTGGAGACGCTAGTTTCAACAGCACAGCAGATTCTGCCTGTGCAAGTGCTGAAGCGGGTTCTGCATGACGTGCTTTCACATATATCCCAGATGATCATTGGTGCCTTACTCGGTGAATCTGTTAAGAGATTCAACATAAATGCTATCATGGGTCTTGATGTGGATGTTCGGTTGTTGGAATCATTTGCTGAGAACCAGGCTTCGTTAGTATCTGAGGCAGATGCAGTTCAGTTGAAATCAGCACTTGTTGAATCAAGGCAAATGGTGAACTTGCTTCTGAGTAATCATCCAGAGAGCTTCTTGAATCCCGTCATCAGAGAGAGAAGTTATAACGCGCTGGACTATCGCAAAGTAGTTGGCGTCTCTGAAAAATTAAGGGATCAATCAGATAGCTTATTCGGCTCATTTGGAAACAGAGGATCCAAGGCAAATCCCAAGAAGAAATCCCTCGATACATTGATAAAAAGACTCAAGGACGTCAACTGATGAAATCAAGTAAGCTGTAATCTCCGATATGTGTTTTTTATGTTTTATATTCGTTATAGTCTCTTGATTTGATTACATGTCACGGTTGTTGCACGGCCTTTTTCTTGTTTGCATACTACTTTCTTTGTATAGACAGTGTCGCAATTGCTGTATTTTTGTGTCACCGTTATTGAGCCATTTCTATATTGAGCCTAGTTTCCTCTACGTATGTAGTAAAATTTGGATGGCAGAACATAAGTGTCTGAAACTATATCCTCATACACTTCACACGTGTACATCTCAGCCAACACCTGTACCGTACACCCAAACTTTGTCAACAGATCCAATAAAAGAGAAGACAAAGAAACTAACAAGAGTTGGTTCTTCTTCTCCTCCTTATCCATGGCTTGGGCAATAATCCTCTGCCTCTCCCTAACTCTCCTCTCTGTTTCGGCCCGAGTCACCCCCAAGAAGCCTTCCCCTTATGAAGCCCTCCAGCAGTACAACTTGCCGGCGGGCCTTCTGCCTCAAGGCGCCACCGGCTACCATCTGAACCAGGCTACCGGCGAGTTCTCTGCTCAGTTGAACGATTCATGCAGCTTCACGCTGGAAAACTCTTACGAGCTGAATTACAAGCCGGTGATCAAAGGGGTGATCTCCAAGGGGCATCTTCGGCGGCTGAGCGGCGTGAGTGTGAAGGTGTTTGTGCTGTGGCTGAACATCGTGGAGGTTAACCGGAAAAATGATGATCTTGATTTCTCGGTGGGTTTCACGTCTGCAAATTTTCCTGTTCGGAATTTCGAGGAATGCCCACCATGTGGGAGCGGAGTTCATGCTGCTTTTTAATGTTGCTCGACTTCCGGAGTGTTTTGCGTTGTACGTGGCTAATAAACTGAGTTGAAGGATTGGTTTCTTTAAAGCCTGGTTTGTCAAAACACAACACTATAGTTCTTTCGTGAGTTAAAAGAATTGATAACCATTAGCGAATGGTTAAAAGTTTAAATTCGGTTCAGATTGTGTTAAAAGTAAAAGTTGCCCAATTCAAGACGTGTGGAATAATTGAACTTGTATTTGGGCTATCATACATTGTTGGCCCGTTTCTTGTTGGATTTTTTTTAAAATTGTTATTACTGTTCTAATCTCAATAGGCTGAGAAAAAAAAATTAGTATTCTTGTCAAAAATATATTTCTTATTTTCATTAGAGTCCTTTATATATAGAAGTTCAGGACCGATCGTTACAAAATATATAAATCCTGAAACGGTCAGAATCAATATATATATATGTATTTATAACACTCCCTCTTGATTGATCGAATTTTAACGATATAGATTTTTGTAATCTCATTGAGTAGGGATTTTTTTATGGTCCTCTCATTGAATTCTTTTGGATTCAAAAATATGGCAAAATTGTCTCGTTAAAATCTTACTTGGGTTACTTTGCTTAGAAAAAATCCAATGGGAAAAAATTCTAAGGAAAAAGAGTATGACTGCACATTGTTTCTCCTCCTTAAAAGTATGTTTCCGACATCTTTGAGACGTCTCATATCAATACCATATACAATTTATTTAAATACAATTTTAGGTAACGATTTGATTTTGTCCTCGACGATTTTGTCGCTGGACATTTAAACTATTTACTTCGGGAAATGGCTTGGACCCAATGAGTCTATCTTGGTGGTTCTTTAGGAGCAAAGTAATTTTTTGCTCAGCCACCAACAAGCATGAAATGAGTTCTGAATACTCAGTAAATTTTCGCTCTCGGTACTATTGTTGCAGAACGCATAAAATGTGGAATATGTTTTCTCTAGCATTTCAGAGTCTGTGAGGATGATGTGATTTTAAATAATGCTGAGTTATACTCACTAACAGACTTGAAGTCCTGGAGGCGCAAGTGAGTCCAATTATATCGTGTCTTTGGTAGTAGCATAGATTTTTGATGTCCATACCGTTTTTGTAGATTTATCTATAATTCTAATGGATCCTCTACCGTCAGGTATTCTGTTTTGAGTTCATCATGGATATGATGCCTCAAAAAGATCAATGTTTTGGCTCGATCTTGTGATGTTGCTTTATTTTCATTTTTGATCGTCTTACCTAAACTTTTTGCCTCTAGATAGATCTCATCATTTAGAACCCATTATAAGAAATTTACTCTCGAAATGTCTAATGCATTAAAGTCCAATTTTGCAAGATGTGTCATATCGTGTTGTAGCTAGGGGTTTTGCGGTAAGGCACTCGTGCTAATAACGTATTATAATCTTAATAACATAGAGAGAGAGAAAAAAAAATTAGGATCTTTGTTAAAAGCGTGTTTCTTATTTTCATTAGAGTCATTTATATCGAGAGGTCCATTCAAGAGATATAAATTCTAAAACGGTCACAATGAATACTATTTATATATATTTATGTGTATTTAGAACAACTAAAAAAATTTCTTAAAATCTCAAGCCAAACTTCTGAGAATATGCTCAGAAAATACCGTTTTTCCGATTGGCACCGCACCCCCATCCGATTGAAGATAGTTCAGAAACTCTCTTAAGTCAAGTCTTACCACCAACACAACAAGCAACAGTTACCCCCTTTCGAAATAATCCGACCCCGGAGGGCCCAGATCCTGAATCTCGCCGCCTTCGCCAGCCATGCCTTCTTTGTTACTCCTCATCTTCGTGGCCTCCATCTCCTCCTACAAGGCCGCGGCGGACCAGCTCACCGTTTACGAAACTCTCGAAACATACGACTTCCCTGTGGGCATCTTGCCAAAAGGCGTGACGAGGTACGAATTAAACTCTGCCACCGGAAAATTCTCCGTTTATTAAAGAGGTTTGGATATGATGATGATTAAAATGGGTATTATTGATCTGGGATTTGGATATGATGATTATTTACTTTAATCCTTCCTATAAGATGGATTGGTTCTTACCTGCCAGAGTAATTTGATATTGTTGGTTGAAACTATTGGTAATAAAACAACATTCTATTTGCCCTTCTTAGTAATGAAATAATGTCATTCTACGATGGATATCTGGCAAAGAAAGCTTAATCAAGGATTTGGGCAACAAAATTTATGTATGTTTCCTGTCTTGTTGTAGTTTCCTTGCCAATGGCTCAGAGAGGAGCTGTACAAGAAGGGCTACGAGGAGTGCAGTGGCATGCTGAGGGAATGTCGCAGCTCAGCTGTTACTTTGATTGGAGTTGTCACAATGTGGATTCAATTATTGGTCACCTGGTACGGGTTGACGAAGCCGCAAAACGTGAGGATGCATTTTGAGGTATTGGCTAAGCTTGATGGAAACAAGGTTTTGCCTGAGAGGGTGGTACAGATCCAACCCGTGATCGCAGAGGATAGTGTGGGATCCGAACAAGTTGGTTCAGTGGTGGATAGACCTCGACACACATGGCTTGTCGCGTGAGGTCGAGTGTTCGATTCCCCCTGATACCACTTGCGCAGATATCTCTGGACTAGTCGGAGGGCCCAGTGGGCCCGAAGGATACCGAAGTAGATTGTGGAAAAGGTCAGCCAGTGGGACGTTTGTGGCTTCGGTCGCACCCCGGGGGGCTCGGTCAGGGTAGATCCGTGGATTTGAAAGAACCGGCTGCCAAGGTCCCATTATCTACCAAAAAAAAACCTTACCACCATGGGTGTAGATAAGGGATGTGTATGTTCCATGTGAAAGTTCTTCAGGACTTTTCTTTGTATTGTTGTTTGATGCACAAATAGTTCTTTTAAGACATGCTCAATTTGTAGCCCTGGACAAAATCTTGTTTTGCCAAGATCTTTCATCTCAAAGTCATCTTTCAGATGTGTTGCAATTTGGTTGAGCTCTTCTGGAGTCCCAATAAAATTTAAGTCATCTACATAGAATGCAATTATAGCAAAAGCATTTATGGTTTTCTTGATGGATATACATGGACAAATTATATCATTGATATATCTTTGTTTTGCAAGATATTCACTCAGTCGATTATACCACATCCGACCGGATTGTTTTAATCCGTATAATGAATTTTGGAGTTGAATGGAGTAGATATTCTTCTGTTTGCCAAAAGATTCTGCAGTCATCTTAAATCCTTTTTGGATTTTTGTTTAAATTCCTTTATCAACATACAGATATGCTTTAACAACATTCATTAAACTAATAAAAAATCAGAATGTAATTGCATCCATGACCGGAGAATATGTCTCCACATAATTAATCTTAGGTTATTGGGAGAAGCCTTGTGCAATAAGGCGCGTTTTGTAACGCTCAATTTTATTATGTTCATTTTTTTACGAACAAATATTCACTTATATCCAACAAGCTTAACAACATTGCATGTTTAAATAATGGGTCCGAAGACCTTGCATTTTCGAGCGAGCTCAGCTCTAATTCTATTATTGTTTCTTTTCACTTTGGCCAAGAATTTTGACGTCGACATTCTTCGATGGAGTGTGGTTCTATTGCATTTTCACAATTGGTGAGATTTAAAGCAATTTTATACGCAAAAATATTGTCAACAGTAATTTTCTTTCTCCCAATACCTCTCATGGTAATACATAGTTAATTGAGATTGTATTATTATCAGATACTTGATCATCTTCATTAGGTTCCTCATTTAGAGCTTCCTTTTCATGAATGAGAGTTTCAAGAGAGTCATTGAATATCATATTTGCCTGAGATTGGTGATCATTATAATTCACATTTTTTAGTGGGACTTTTTTCTTTCGGGAAATTTTTTCCTTGGACCCAATGGGTCTACCACACTTCATGCGTTTTGTAGATTCATTTGCCGCTTTGTTAGTATTTTGTCCTTCTGGGACATCAATCCTTATAGGAGCATTGAGAGATGATAGGTGAGATTTTTCAACCAATTGGTTGTCTGTGAATGCATCTGGTAATTGATTTACGATATTTTGTAAATGATTATCCTTTTGAACTTTTAGTTCATATTCATTTGATCGTTGATCAAAAATGGGATAATTATTGGTTATGCCATATTATGTCCCTTCATGCTTCTGGCACATATTTTGCTCCCCCTAATGGTGGAAAGATAGACTCATCAAAATGGCAATAGTCAACATGTCATTTGAGCTTTGCTTTGAATTTTTCTTTGATCTTTACTTTTGAGTTTTGCTTTGAGCTTTGCTTTAAACTTTACTTTTAAGCTTTGGTTTGATCTTTGTTTTGAGCTTTATTTTTGATTTTTGCTTTGAGCTTTGTTGTTGAGTTTTACTTTGAACTTTACTTTTGAGCTTTGCTTTTGAACTTTGTTTGAGCTTTGCTTTGAGTTTTGTTTTGAGAAATAAACGCATAAGATTAGCAAAATGAGAGAATTATCTTAAACACGAATAATACTGGGATAATATTTAATCATAAATTTATCTAAATAAAGAAAATACTCATAATTATTCTCAAAATGCGATAAATAGCTCCTAGAGGAGATCATCTTGATTAGCATCAAAGAAATCATATGCGGTCAATTGTGTGCTTATAGATGCTTCTGGGTCTTCAATGGGTTGGACAAAGTTTGTGTCATTTTCTAAAGTATGGCCCTCTGGGGCTAGTTTTGATTATTTCATGGATGCTTGATATTCAACAACAATTCTTTTACTGGATCAATGTTTTTTCTTACCACAACGGTAACACTTGGCCTCATATTTACAAGTGTATTGTGGGCAACTTGTTTGACACTTTATCAATGTCATTTGAGTAAAAGACGGGATGCCCGGATGTAACAGGAATATTACCTTCAAGTTAAAAAAAGAAAAGACTGTGCCAACACAACTAAGTAATAGCTCAATAATTTTTAAATTAATCTTTTATTTTTATAAAAATGATATGGAGAGCGCTAATTTTATAAAATTCTTGCAATAATTTTCATTTCAAATATTTAATCGAAAATGAAAATTTCCGAATACATTCTGATTCCAAACTTCTAATCGAAAATAAAAAAAATTCGATTCCATTACCCATTTTCAAAAACTAAAACCAAACCAAACCAAACATACCCAGTATATTCCGCCTTTATGCAGGGTTTGGGGATGGTGAGATGTACTCAGTCGTACCCTGACCTCTAAAAAGAGATCAAGAGACTGTTTCCGTGGAGACCCTCGGCTCTTC
>JAOWBN010000001.1:390877-401217 GCA_028565015.1 Pinguicula moranensis | reverse complement strand
AATACATATGTAATAAATATAACTTGGAAGAAGTTCCACCGTACATTGCTGCAATTTTCGTCAATAGGGGTGGGTGTAGCGGTAAACCTTTCCTTCAGCCAAATAATCGTGTTAAATATCTCATGAAAGACTGCGCTTATTGTGTGTCCACTACGCTGGAAATCTGTTTGCAAAGTTCAATTTTTCTGATGGTGCACTATTGCACGAAGGAAAATGACTGTTTTTCTTTCACGGACACGTAATGATCATCTTGCAAGCCGCCTTCATCCCGTAATGCTCGACAAAGTTCTGTAAAGGCAAACTTATGCATCCATGGGTTATGGAAACAGTCTCTGTTGTTCCCAATTGTGAACCTTGTCACGAATGCCGATTGTTCAGATATCTTATCCAAAATCAAGTATTTACGCCGCGCTTACGTTTACGCTCTAGCTTCACAGTTTCTTGTTGCAATCGTTGCAACAAGGTTCCAATGAGTACCGACAGATTTACTCTCAATACATTCAAGATTAATTGAGTACGAGCCATGTCATAGGCAACGAACGGGCACATGATCACCAATGTAGAGAAAGTACTCGTGAAACGAAAATAATCCAAATAATTAATGATCCCAAACCCTAACACCCTAATTTAATCGCACAAAATCGAAGCTAAAGTTAATGAACATGAGCATCAAACTGTTCTAGAGAGCAAAATCGCGCACATGATCACTAATCTAGAGAAAGTAACACTGAAATACACACTATCCAAACACGGAATTGCTTCAAGCCCTAGCACCCTGATTTAATCGCACAAAACAGAAGTTAGAGTAAATGAACAAGAGCATCAAAATAATCTAGAGTGAAAAATCACGCAGACGCTTACTAATCTAGGCAAAATGCCAGTGAAATGACTGTCTAACAAATAATTAACACACTGATTTAATCGCACAAACCCACAAGAATACTAAAAATTTTCAGTGTATATTAGATTCAGACGACAAGTACCTTACGAATGGGGGTCAATTGAGTGGATTATTACGGTTTGGTCGCCCGTATTGTGGCCTGCAAAACCCTAGATTAGGAGGTGAACATGTGTCAATCCGAAGGTGAATTAATGGGTAGAGGGAGTTACCTTCAACGGATCTATATAAGCGAGGCCCGATTGCTGTTGTTTGGAGGCGGAAGAGGATGACCATCGTTCGGAAAGAACGGAGGAGGTAGGGTTTCGGGACGGAGAACGCGTCGACCAAAGTTGTGAGTCACGCTTAATTGAGGTAATTATATAATAATAAGAGATGTAAATAACTGACAAAACTGAGGGCGATTATTACGCGTGGATGACAGTATTACGCGGGCCGATTTCAATCATTTGAATTTCAACCGAATTAAAAAGCAAAAGCAATACGTCTACATTACCGGGTTCATGTGTGTGCCTATAACTCCGGTAATCCAGCGATAATAACCATTCAGTAATGCTATCAAACTGGTCCTAAATAAAATGGAACGTTTGGTCTAAATTTATTCATCTATGAATCAACATTTTATTTTATTACTTATGAAAACAAACATTTTATTTATTGATTTCGATATTCTACCAATTATTATTTTTTCTCAAAGAAAAAGATCCTCCCACTTAATAATTAATATAGTAAATAAGAAACAGAAAACAGAAAGATGTTCGATTGAGTTGAGTCCGAATTCGAAGGAAGGAGGGTTCTGGATGATAACTAGCCTAGGCCCTAGGGGAATGCCCTGCCCATTTAATTTTATATTTATAGTTTTTTTTTAAAATTTAACTTCTTGATTCTCTCCATTTAATTTTGTATTTTAGTAGTGTTTGGTAAAATTTTAAATTAATTAAAATCCGAGTGGGAATCACGCGCCGTCGAAATTTATAAGTTGAAACCCCGAGACCTTTGCCAATTGAAGCTATTTCTCCATCTCCGTCTCCAAATTCCTCATCGCATCGAGAAGAAATGTCTGACGCGCCGTCGATTGCCGTCGATCTACCAGACGGCGAGTTTAATTCCGGTCTCGATGTCCCGCCTTTCGATACCGCTTTCTTTTCGCCAGAGCTTCTCGGGAATGATGGTGGCTCGGCGGATAATCCAAGCAACGACGCATTTGATATTGATAACCTCGATTTAGATTTCTCGTTCGACGATTCGGCCATTATTGATTTGGAAAACTTCCTTAACCCCAATCTACAGCATCAATCCAATCTGCAGACTGCGGCAAGCCCTAATTTTGCCGAATTGGGTCCATATTCGGATCAAGTGCATGCCGTTTTTAAATCTGCGTCTTCGGAATTGCAGCATGTATCCCCAGATGGTGAGATTCCTGGCGATCGCAGCTGGGATGGTTCCGGAATTCTGAATTCTACTTCGCCGGTGATGGAGTCTCATCAGATTTCTGTGTATCTAAACATGCAATCACCGGAGTCGAACGGATCGAACCACAGTAGTACTGAAAATTCTGGTGCTGATGGGAATGGATTAAATTGCCCTTCTCCAAAATCTCAGGGGTCTGAGAATTTTAGGTCCAATGTCTCGGAGGGTTCAAATAATTCTGCAGCTAGATCGGCAAATTCTGCTCCTGATTCGAGTAAATGCTCCATTGGAACTGGGGTGGTAGATCAGAAGATAAGGTTAGAGGTATCGGCTAATAGTCATGGAAATAGTTCTTTGTTGAAAAGGAAAAATGACTGCGAGGATGTAACGAATACGAATTCAGAATCTAGAATTAATAAGAGTAGCAAATCTAACTGTAATGCTGAGAATGAGGATAGTGGTAAGAGTAGTGGCCTATTGAGTGAAGAGGAGGAGAGAAAGAGGGCAAGGTTGATGAGGAATCGGGAGAGTGCCCAGTTATCCAGACAGAGGAAGAAACATTACGTGGAGGAATTAGAAGATAAGGTGAGGAACATGCATGCAACAATTCAAGACTTGAATTCAAAAATTTCGTACTTCATGGCTGAAAATGTGACTCTTCGGCAACAAATGAGTGGTGGAGGTGGTGGCACTGCTGTTGCTCCTGCAGTTCCGCTTCCACCAATGGTGCCTCCGCCTCATGGAATGTACCCCCATCCGGCCATGATGTATCCGTGGATGCCATGTGCTCCACCTTACATGGTAAAGCCGCAAGGATCTCAAGTGCCATTAGTGCCCATCCCGAGGTTGAAACCTCAGCAGACAGCACAAGCACCGAAGACGAATAAGAAAGTGGAAAATAAGAAAAATTATAATCCAAAGACCAAGAAGGTTGCAGGTGTTAGTTTCCTGGGCTTGTTGTTTTTCATAATGTTATTTGGTGGCTTGGTACCCTTGTTTAACGCAAGATATAAAGGAGTAAACGAAGCATTAATGGGTGGAGAAAGTTACATCAGAGGTGGATTTAATGAAAAGCATCATGGAAGAGTATTGATGTTTAATGGGACTGGTTATGGTGAGAAATATGGTGGTGAAAAGGATTACAGTGATCATACGAGTCTACATTGTGGTGGAAGAGATCATGGCACCGGAATGGAACCAAGGACAGATGAATTCGCTCATCTGGGAAATGGTAGCGAACCTTTAGCTGCTTCCTTGTATGTTCCTAGGAATGATAAGCTTGTTAAGATAGATGGAAATTTAATTATCCACTCTGTGATGGCAAATGAGAAAGCTATGGCATCTAATAGGAAGGGTGATGTTGAGACTGGTCTGGCAGTTCCTGGAAGTATAGGTCCTGCAATTCCTGTACCTAGCATTGGAATAAACAGTGCTAAGCATCCACTCCTAAGGGCTCTGGGTTCTGGTTCAGCTGATATGGATGGTACAAAGTCAGCAGGAACTGATGGGAGGCTTCAGCAGTGGTTCCGTGAAGGCCTTGCTGGTAATTATGATTATTTTATCTCATGCCATTTCTTTGTTGTGATATCGTTAAATTGGCATTTCAATTTGGGTTAAGGGAAGTATATGATTCACACGTTTTATGAGACGTTGATTCCTTCATCAATTTAATCAGGAGAACAATCAACAGCACCAGGCTTGTTGCCGATTGATGGAACATGAGTTTGATAAAAAAAAAAGGGAAACATGTTTTCCATTTTGTCAAAATGTACATTGCTTATCTTCTTATTTCTTCCTCTTATTTTCTTAATGCAGGTATGTTACGGATATCTTTATTTGTTTTTTGATAATTGAGTTCGAGTGTTGAGAACTTCTTAGTATTTGAATGCCATATGAAAAACAACGCATTTTCTTTAATTTTAGCACTTATCCTGCAAATCTGTTATTGTATCATTTTCCTTTTACAAAGGCCTGATCCTCTCTCCTTGTCGCTGTGTTCAGGGCCTATGTTGACTGCGGGAATGTGTTCTGAAGTTTTCCGGTTTGATGTCTCGGCAGCCATCGTTCCAGCTACAACTACAAAAAATATGACTGAAACGCAGAACCAGAACTCTTCGGACCTTATCAAAGGAATGAATAGGAGGTTCCTCCACCCCATCCCGCTTCCTGAATCCTCGTCCAATGCTTCTAAAGAGCACGGAAGGAGAAGCTCAGAGAAAGAGTGCCTCCATGGACATCCCAATTCCACTTCCATGGTGGTTTCAGTGCTCTTTGATCCTCGAGAGGTTACTGATTCTGATGTAGATGCCATGATGGGAACAAAGACTCTGTCACAAATTTTCGTTGTCGTGTTGGTCGACAGTGTGAAGTATGTCACCTACTCATGCATGCTTCCGTTGAAGGGATTGGATTCGCTCCTCATCTCGTGACTGCATGAGGAGGATAGGTACCCTCATCATACATTATTGCATCTGTTCTCAGTGATTTCTTAAATACTCTATTTTGTAGTGGGGGGTGATTGACGCGGAAAACAGAGTCGAACCCGAAGTGTTCGCCGGATTACGACTCTGTCAAATTCGGAGAATTAAACAAGAAGACAGAATTCAACATGAATTCTAAGAAAACCTTTCAATTTCAAATTCAACACCCCTCCCTCCATTGCATGTTCTATTGTCTATTTATAATAGCAGAACAATGAGGCAGTTGGTGCAAGGCACCCCTGCCCTGTCTCAAGTAGTACAAAAATACATAAAATAGATAAACATTGTTGAAAACAGACTACTACACTTCATTTTTCTGGCATTGTCTCTTACTTCATTTGCTACTGTAGCCCATACTTGGCTACATCTCTTAGCAGTTGGTTCATTTATTCTTATGCGCAATATCACTTCTATGTTCAGATATCATATCGGATGATTTGTTCTTATTTTTGTTTTGTATATTTTATTATTGTGATGATTTGATATTGTAGTTGAAACGTGTTTTTATTGCAAAGAGAATAAAAAATTATATAGCTTAAGTAAATTGAAAAGAGGCCAAATAAATCCGAATCAAAGCTGAAATCTAATACGAAGCCGCTTTTCCACTTGATTAGCTATTGATTTCAACCTGTAGGAGGGTAGTTTTGTAATTTCCCCATGGCTTATAAACTTCTATTGTATGAAAAAAAAAATCAATTCCAGAAAATATCACAATATAAATTTGCATCCGGTTCACGTCCAAAGTAAAATGCTTGTGCCACGAGAAAGGTTCAACTATTCAACATTCGTGGTGACTGGAATGCTGAAAATCGTTCCCGGTCCTGCATATTGACAAGGGTCATAACTTACTTGTACCCATCCCTTGCTTTGCTACTCGTTTAGTGGTTTTCTACGTAAGGAGGGATGTCAGCAAAATTGGGAGTTTGGGGTGGACACAAACAGATGGCCAGATAACATCTCTCTCCGGCTACCATCAAACTCTTGCAGGAATGGTGCAGTCTTTGGGGATAAAAGTAAGATAGATGTCAAGATTATACACGATTTCAGAGAACTCCATTTTTGGACATTTTCGGTTAAAGAGTCTCTTTAACCAAGATAAAAATGCCCCATGGTATGAAAAGGCAGGGTTCTATTCTCAGAGCCCAGAGGGGCACAGTGAAAATTTTGCCGTCTACTACTACTTTATCATTTTCATTGTTGGATCAGCTCAGGATTTGTTAAATGTTAACTTATTGATCGTACAATTATTGCTTCAAACAAAGACCACGTCAACAAGAGATAATTATTACACACATATGGCACTTCACTCACATGCATGCCATTCAAGTCAAGCTTGGTCCCTACCAAGTTATGTGCGGTGTCTCATCTTCTAGAAAAAGGGCCAAAACGGGAAGATGGAAAAGAAGGAAACCCGCAAGTTCATAACCACGCACCGATTTTATATATATATATATATACTTGTGCATTTCTATGTTCTATCTCAAAGGTGCGGAATATGGGAAGTATTGAGTTACAGAACAAGATTCCAGAAAATGGAGAGAAACAAGATGGTGAAGGAAAGAAGAAGAAGCGGGGTGGGATTAGAACAATGCCATTCATTCTTGGTTAGTCTTCTCCTTCTTCTACAAACACATAACCACTGTTTTTTTTCTTTTTTATACTATTGCGTAACTCTGATATGAGGTAGTTTACACATGGTTATATAGTTATGTAGCCAGGGAGCTAAAATCTAAGAAACGTAATTACAAATCTTGACAGCAAATGAAGCTTGCGACAGATTCGCGGGTGCTGGTTTTTATGCCAACATGATCACGTACCTCATTCAGGTGCTGAACTTGCCTCTAGTTGAAGCTTCCAACACCCTCACCAATTTTGGTGGAACTTCTAACTTCACCCCTCTTATCGGCGCTTTCTTGGCCGACTCGTTTGCTGGACGATTTTGGACAATCATCATTGGCTCTATTATCTACTTGTCGGTTAGTAACACCTCTTACTCCTGTAAACAGAAATGAAGAAGATAGAAAATGGCTACTGGTGAAGAGAAGACCATAGAATGTAAGAGCTGGTTCCATTAGTTATAGATGTGGCCACGTTGAGTGCTTATAGATGAAACATCAGACCATAATAAGCTAGAGAATTCAGAATATCATTCTATAGTTAAGCTCTTACAAAATGAACTTGGAACAAATAACAATATAACGAGAAAGAGTGCGAAAGTAGACTGACAAAATCAGCTTCAAAATAAAGTTGAAAGTTGTCCAGTTTGATCTGTATTCAAGCATATGTAATTATCACAGGGTATGATTACCATCACAGTATCAGCAGTCCTGCCTCAGCTCCGCCCTCCACCGTGCCCAGCTCAAGTGAACTGCCAGCAAGCCTCCAATCACCAGCTTTGGGTTCTCTACATCGCACTTCTCTTGATGTCATTAGGAACAGGTGGACTCCGGCCTTGTGTTGTCATGTTTGCTGCTGACCAGTTCGACACAAGCAAACTCAAATCAGGGTCAAGGAATTGGAATTTCTTCAACTGGTACTTCTTCTGCATGGCAATTGCCTCTTTACTTGCTCTAACAGTTGTCGTTTATATCCAAGACAACGTCGGTTGGGGTTGGGGCCTCGGCATTCCCACCGTTGCCATGGGATTGTCTGTTGTAGCTTTTGTTCTTGGCTCCTCTCTGTACAATAAAGTCAAGCCAGGAGGAAGTCCATATGTCAGAGTTGTGCAAGTAATTGCTGCAGCTGTGAAGAAAAGAAAATTGGCTTCACCTGATGACCCTTCCGGCCTGTACCAAAACCGAGAACTGGATGCCAACATCTCAAGCAATGGGAGACTCTTGCACTCGAATCAGTTCAAGTAAGCTGCAAAAGTTATATAATACCTTATAAAATGAGAACAGCTCTGTGAATCTAAAGCTTGGTCAATGATGCCATCTATTTGGAAATTCCCTCAGGTGGTTCGATCGTGCAGCTGTGGTAGCCAACTCAGATATGAAAGAACCAAACAAACCAAATCTATGGAGGCTAGCAACTGTCCACAGAGTTGAAGAGCTGAAAACCATCATCAGAGTGTTGCCCATCTGGGCTGCGTCGATATTGCTTGTGGCTTCATATTCCCATCTGCACAGTTTTACAGTCCAGCAAGCCCGAAGCATGGACAGACACTTGTCTCCATCCTTCCAAATTCCACCGGCTACCATGTCCATATTTGGTACTCTAACTCTGCTCTTTGGCCTCCCCCTATACGAGCGCCTCTTTGTGCCTCTTGCCCGAAAGTTCACGGCAAATCCTGCAGGCATAACCTATCTACAAAGAATGGGAATCGGGTTTGGTATCAACATTCTTGCTAGTATTGCATCAGCGCTTATTGAGAAAAAAAGGAAAGGAGTAGCTGCAGAATTCAAGCTTCTTGATAAACCAACAGAAATCATACCGCTCAGCGTCTTTTGGCTAGTTCCTCAGTATTGTCTGCATGGGTTGGCTGAAGTGTTCATGAGTGTTGGCCACTTAGAATTCCTTTATGACCAGTCCCCAGAAAGCATGAGAAGCACAGCTGCAGCCCTGTACTGGATAGCTATAGCAATAGGGAACTATATGGGAACCATTATGGTGACTTTGGTTCACAAGTATACTGGTCAGACGAGGAACTGGCTACCCGACCGGAACTTGAACCGGGGGAGACTGGACAACTATTATTGGCTTGTGACAGGAGTACAAGTAATAAATCTGATATACTACATAATATGTGTCCAGTTTTATCAATATAAACCGATAGAGGAGATTACCGAGACTAAAGACAGTGATGAAGACATGGAGTCAGCTAATGATGAAGGACAGAAGTAGAGCTTGTGAGATCTTAAAAATGCACGGGGTACAGTTCACAACAGTTTTTGAAAGTGCAAAGAAGGAAAGTGAGCAAACTATTTTCATTTTCTTTCTTGTTACATGAACAATAAAACTTCAGCAGAAACACTTAAAGATGGTTACGGCTTCTCTAGAAAAGCTAGTCATAGATTTTAACTACTTGCCTAAATCTGTTAGTCACAGCAGTGAAGAGAAGTTAGTTAAAATAAAAACCAGCAAGGTAGTTATTTCTTTGTGCTTTCTTACATCATGCAATATAAGGTGTACGCAAGTAATTATAAATCCAGGACTAGTTCTACTACAGAAGCCATATACATGTTTTTCAGCGTCGATAGAGGACTGATTCTCTGCAACTGCAAACCTTTATCAATCAGCTTAATATAACTTGGGATATGCATACACATATATGGTCAAATTCAAACAAAGATATCTTATCTTATCTTAACTAGTTTCATAGACAAGTTCAAATATATATCAGCTACCCAGTATAATCTTGATTGCATACCAAGAGAAGGTTTTGAAGACGACATCAACATCAACTCAATTCATTGCATTCACTGAACCCTTTCCTTGACTCTTATAGGCAATCCACCTTTCATCCTTAGTGTCAAAGACAACACATGCTCAGGATCCTTGCCCTTCTCCAATAGCACAACCACGGAAAACCTTTCCAAGACACTGGCAGCAATGGATTTCATCTGAATGTAGGCCATGTCCTTACCAAGACACATTCTCGGGCCGGCATGGAACACGGGATACTTGAAAGGGCTTTCTTGTTTACAAATCCCATCTTCAATCCAACGTTCGGGTTTATATTCGCAACAATCCTTCCCCCAAATACTTTCAATTCTTCCCATGGCATATGTGTGATACAAAATGAACCAGTTTTTACCGACAAAAGTTCCATCCGGTAAGATATCATCTTCCTTGCAATTCTTTGTGTCCACTGGCACTGGCGGGTACAACCTCATGGCCTCTGCAATTGCAGACTGAAGATAATGCATTTCACGGAGCTCATCGAAACTGTAAATATCACCAACCGATTTCCTATTTTGCTGCCGAATGCTGTCTAGTTCCTGCAGAATCCTTTCCTCCACATCTGGCCTTGAGGACAGTAACCAAAAGAACCAGGTAAGAGCAGAGGATGTCGTATCGCGGCCGGCTAGAATGAAACTAATGACAATATCTCGAAGATATTCTGCAGAATTTTCGTTCTTTCCTATGAATCTAGAAAGCAAGTCTTCATCTTTCCTCTCAGCCCTCTCCTCA
Organism: Pinguicula moranensis; assembly: GCA_028565015.1. Lineage (NCBI taxonomy): Eukaryota > Viridiplantae > Streptophyta > Magnoliopsida > Lamiales > Lentibulariaceae > Pinguicula > Pinguicula moranensis. The sequence continues at coordinate 391,296 of JAOWBN010000001.1, read as the reverse complement.
ATTCTCGTTCTTATTATCTTATCGGCAAATTTGTGCACGATTGCAATGGATTCACGCAATTTTCTCTCAGATCCCACATTCAAAACCTTCTTGATTCTTAGAAAGATTAGGAAAACAGTCATGAATCTCCCTGAACTGAGAGTCGCAGCATTCTCAAACGCCTGCATGAATTCAGTGCCCACACTCCCATCTCCTCCTAAACAACCTGAATCAAAATTGAAAGCAACCTTACAAATGTTGTCAAAAGCAAACCTTTCAAGGACATCCTGAAAATCCAAGACGCTGTTAGACTTCGCTGCACTCACAAGAACCGGAATCAACCTTTCTTTCAACTCAAAGGCGGCATTTTTCAGTACAAAATTTCTCAGAGATCTCGTGTTGAACTCGTAACTCGCCAATTTCCGTTGAATCCTCCAGGG
>JAOWBN010000001.1:347544-365900 GCA_028565015.1 Pinguicula moranensis | reverse complement strand
CAAACCAAGACAGAAAATTTCAAATCACCAAGGACGTGTACTTGTTCAACATATGCAAAAGCTTTTGTACATTTTTGTTTCTCTAACTGTACAGAAAGATATATTTACTTCATGTACTCCCATTAATCACAACAGGCACATCCCTTGCATCAGGGCACACGCAGATGGAGGAGAAAAAGACATCATTAAATTCGGGAAAAAAAAAAGTTAATCAAATAGATGCATAAAGATCCAAAAATTTTATTCCTTACTATCATAGAAACTGCCTTAGCATATTATCCTCAATATCCTTACTAACTCAGGAGCCCTCAATAAAGAATATCTAATTATCTTTCCTCACTATCCCAATTTCTGCCACCGCCGCTGAGACAACTCAAATCTGACTCCCGATGTGATGCATGATAAAAACATGTCAAATATGATTCAGATGAGAAAGATATGGTCCATTAAGTAACATTTAGATTTTGTAAACAATCCTCTCTCATTGAAATAGCATGCACCCCCAACCCGGCGAAAGCCTAAAAATTAACACAGACCACATCAAGCGCAAGTAAATCATCTAAGAAAGAAGTAATCAAAGATGGTCCAGAGTACTTACGATTCCCCGCGCGAAGACGAACCAAAAGGTCGCTTATATTGCGAGTTCATGTAAACCTCGTCCCGCAATCGCTTCATCTCCCTGTAACAGTGCCAACTTGATAGTTAAGAGTAAACAAATTGAATATCTTCAGGTACAACTATTTCTAAAAAGATCACACAAAAAAAGACTACAGAATACAACGTAAGCAAAAGTAACCTCAGAGGTATCCAGTTTCCTCTCTTATTAGAATAGGGAAAGGCTGGAAGCAGATCTAATCTAACAGCAGCCTCGCAGCAAAACGTGAGCTCTTGGCGATCAAACTATTTCAAATTTTCAACAAAGTATTTCCCTGGCTTTCTTGATTTCCCCTTCTCCCCCTTGCAAGAACGATGAGTTGCCACAGGGACCAAACCAAATGCACGAGAGGAAAAATATAATGTCGGAGAACAACAATCTTTATTGAAACACTATGTAAATCTTAGTAAGCAAAAAATGTTCCCCCATGATTTTATATATAAAGTTCGAAAACATGGTTCAATTAATTGAGGCCCAAATATTATTATAGGCCCTCCATTTCAAGGAAACTGCAAGATGACGAAGCACCGAAACCCTACACAAGAAGGAAATGTTCAATTTATTTAGTATTTCGTTTTATTGTTATATTATCTACATGTTTTATTTTTTATATTTTCATTATTTGATTTTATTTAGTTTTTTTTGTCGGGTTTGATTTTATTTAGTTATTTCGATCTATTTGTAAGGGGTGCACTGCTGTACGGTAATCCACTTTTTTCTTTTAGAAAAAAATAAAGTTTACATTATAAATTTCTAATAAAAATTAGCACAATAATTTTCTAGTTAATCTTAACTAAAAAAATTATCGTTAATGCTCAACAATGATTTTTTCTTTTTTGCGTTTTGAGTTCTAAAGTATTGTATGGCATTTTTCAGCTACCAATTTTCATTTAAGGTTTATTTTGAATTGAATTTTTTATTTCAATTATCTCGATTCGATTCGATAAATTTGTTTTTAAGTTTTTATTCTTCTCTGTTTATTGGCCCTATTTTATTTGTGTAAATTTATATTTAAAAAATATTTATATAAATAAATTAGATAGTATTAAATATTAGCTTGTATTTTTTTTTATCATTATTTAAGTTGATAAAATTATTATTTTTCATAATTTTTGAACATGTAAATTATCCCCCCTTTATATAGCTCACCTAAAAAAATTTATCCCCCCTTTAGATTTTCTTATGTAATTTCTAACAAAATTTTTTGTATGCCCTCTAAAAAAAATTGGGGGTCTCCTAAAAAATTTGAATTTTTCTGCCTCCGCACGTGGATATATGTAGTTTCAAGTTTCGCCCACACCTTGGGGTTAAATACACAAGGAATTAATATTCAAATACAATAATTAATATTATTATAAGAAAATGCAATATTAATAAAATGAATAAATGTGGAGGATAGAACAAATCGTAAGCCAGGGTGGAGACTGGAGCCCCCATTCCCTGATTCCGAGGGAATAGTAAATGACTGTCTTAATTGTGCGTACGATTAAGAAACAACATGAGATACACAATACATGAAAATAAAGGGAAGTGATATAGGGCAAAGTTCTCTCGCAAGAAATGATTGCCCCCATTAAATACCAATAATTGTGATTAGTATTTAACACGTAGGGAATTATGTTTAACAAATGGGGTTCATCATTCTTATAAATTCTTACGATAGAATTCTTCCGCTATATCATTTTCCGAAAATAAATTGCTATGGACCCGAAATATGGTTACAAAAGGACTAAAATATCAGCCTCTCAAGGCCAAGAAATTTGAAGAAAATTAGATCAGTTGATTGTTTGAGTAGCACCAGGAGACCTCTGAAGACTAACAAGAGACAAATAAGCTCCATTTGGTCCTTTGGCCAACAAAGAAGAATGGCTTCCCTTTTCAACTACTTTTCCTTTATCCAAAACAGCAATGGTGTCGCAGTTTTGAATGGTACTCAGCCGGTGAGCTACAACCACGCTAGTTCTTCCAACCATCACTCTCTCTAATGCATCTTGTACAATTTTCTCCGATTGGGTATCCAGTGCGCTTGTGGCCTCGTCGAGCAGCAAGATTGCTGGATTTTTCAGTATGGCACGGGCAATGGCGATCCTCTGCTTCTGGCCCCCAGATAGCTGCAATCCTCTGTCACCACAGAATGTATCATAGCCGTCTTTTAATCCCGCGATGAAATCATGTGCATTGGCTGCCTTGGCTGCTTCGATTATCTCGGCCTCATCAATATCATCTGATGCGCCATAAGTGATGTTCTCTCTTACGGTTCCAGCAAATAATGTAGGTTCTTGGCTAACAAGTGCTATGTGCTTCCTCAATGACCTTAGATGATATGATCTGATATCTCTCCCGTCCATTTTGACCAATCCTCTCAAGGGATCATAAAAACGTTCGATCAGGCCTATGATTGTTGATTTGCCTGATCCACTCTGTCCCACCAATGCGGTTGAGTTTCCTGCTGTAATTTCGAGGGAAAAGCCTTGGAAGATCATTGTATCGGGCCTAGCCGGGTAAGCAAACTCAACATCCCGTAGCTCAACATGGCCAGTTAACTTTTCGGGCTTGTAGCCATCAGGATCCTCTGGTTCAATCAATGAATATCTGTCTAGAACGGCGAAAACCGACCCTACAGCATCAGCCCCTTTGGCTAGATCATTAGTCATGGTTCCAGCATCAGCTATGACCCGACCTGTGCTAACCAAGATCATGAAGGTCTGGAAAAGTGCCTTCGCTTTCAATACCCCTTCAGCTATAAGTTTACCCCCATACCAAAAGTCTAATGCCCAAGTGCATGTCATGAGACTCTGGGAGGTCCCCAGGCCAATGCCAGCATACCATGATTGGCGTATGCTTTCTTTCCTAGGCCCTTCTTGAGCTTTCTCCAGCATTTTCAGAATACGAGCTTGGGAAGAGAAGGATGTGACAGTGCGGAGATTGGAGACGGCCTCTGCAGCAAGCTTGCTGCTTTCTTCTTGCGCTTTGATTGCCTTCTTTGACAAGCTTTTCAGTAGGACACACTTGCAGTAAAAGCAAATTATGATCAATGGTTGCACTGCTATCATTACTAATGCAAGCCTCCATGCAATGGCTAGCCCCATTGTGCAAGCAGTTATTACAGCTGAGAAGGTTTGAATGAGAAGAGACACTCTGTCGCCTACTAGAGACCTCACCTGAGTTGTAAGATATCAAAGTTGTGATTGAACTCAATGTAATAAAAATCAATTTAATTACCTTTCTAATAGAGAAGTATTAACATGTTAAAGGAACGTACCACATTGGCATCTTTGGCTAGTCTTGAGCAGATAGCCCCAGTTGAATTTTCGTCCTTATCAAACCACCCTATTTCAAATGTGAGCATTTTTGAGAACATTCTTTCTCTGATTCTCTTCGTCAACTGCTCCCCCATTGCAGCGAAATTGTAGTGCTGCAAAACGTTGATCACTAGCGATAGCACAGCCAGCCCAAGAAAACACAATGCGTATATTTTAATCCTCTCCTTGATCACCTGATGATCTGGTAGAAAGTATACAGAGATCATAGATCCCATTGCAAAAGCATACAGCGGCTGAATAACTCCAAACAGAGTTGCACCTATACACCCCAATATTGCTTCTTTCCATTCTGGCAAGTTCATGGCAAGCAATCTTGTAAATGAAGGTGTGGGAAATACTTGTTCACTGGACTTGGTGATTTTTTCAAGTCCTCGACTTGGGGCAGCAGCCAAGTTGGTTGAACTGGACCTGCTGATGATAGATAGCCTTCGACTACTCATGCTATGATTGTCAATGCCAGTAATGGAAGACTGGCCAATGCTAGTGCTAGAATTAGTGAATTCTTGGGTTTTCTCCATTTGCTGAAGGCGAATGAGGGAAGTGTAGAGCCCGGTATCATTTTCAATAAGATCATCATGCGAGCCAATTTCCACGATATGCCCATTTTGGACAACAGCAATAACATCAGCATGCCGGATTGTGGAGAGACGATGGGCAATGATTATTGTGGTCCGACCCATTGACGCCCTGTCGAGAGCTTCTTGGACCACCCGCTCGGATTCAGAGTCCAGTGCACTGGTAGCCTCATCAAGCAGGAGAATTTTGGGTGCCTTAATTATAGCCCTGGCGATTGCTATTCTCTGTTTCTGTCCTCCAGACATCTGAACACCTCTCTCGCCCACCTACAACCACAAAGACGTTTTTGCATAAGCAACACTGAAGTAATTTCAAGAATCTATAAGCAATTGATTATGTAAACCACAAAACAATTTGAGTTTAGAGTATTCATCTAAGTCAACTCTCATTGTCTTTCTTTTACTCAGTGACAACTGACAAATGAAGAAATGAAAGTATCTTGCATTTAACACCAGATAGGCTGTGCTGAAAAAGTCAAATGAAGAAAAAATAAACATAGAGTTATTTGTATAAGGCATGTGGACTAATGAGTTATGCTGCTTATACACACCATATTTTCTCCTACTCTACAAGTTGCCTACTAGTTTTTATTAGGTTAGATAATTTCTCCCACTCTACATGTTGCCTACTAGTTTTTATTAGGTTAGATATTTCCTAGATAAGAAGAGGAGGACCTAACAATAGAAGGAAAACACTACCCACAAAAATTACCTGAGTATCATATCCTTGAGGTAGTTGACTAATGAAGTTATGAGCATTAGAAGCTTTTGCTGCCTCAATAACCTCATCAGTGGAAGCATCTTCTTTGCCAAAAAGTATATTTTCCTTAATTGAGGTAGCAAATAGAGCTGGCTCTTGGCTAACCAGACCCATTTGTGATCTCAGCCACTTGAGTTGCATCCTATCGATGGCCACTCCATCGAGGAGGATCTCACCACCAAGTGGATCGTAAAACCTCTGTAAAAGAGCAATCACAGTCGACTTTCCAGACCCGCTTCCTCCAACCAGTGCTACTGTCTTTCCAGCCGGGACTTGCAGATTGAAGTCTTCGAAGATTATGCTTTCGGGCCTTGATGGGTAGGCAAATCCGACATGTTTAAACTCAACATCTCCTGACACAGTATCTAGTATTTGTCCTTCCATGTTGTCTGAGTCGATCTTGGGAACTCGTTGGATAACTTCCTTTATGCGTTCTGCAGCTGCACTTGCTTCAGAAAAGTACTTGAGGTTGGACAAACCCGAGCCCAATGCTCTGTCAAATCCATGAAAATATTCAGTCCAATGAGATGAAAATAGGATGACTGACTCACAGACATGCTCACAAGCTCTATATAAATTATGAGTAGAGTAAAAACAAATCCTTACAATCCACCTATGGCAATGGCGGCTCCAACAGCGAAGACGGTGCCTCCTTTAGCACCATGGTACATGACCAATCTACTGCCGTAGTAAGACATAAAAGACCAAATCGCAAAGACGACGCCATTACTGCCAATGGCCAAACCTTTGGCTAAGCCTTGTCTAAGTCCCAATTTCACGGTCCCCTGGAGAGCAGCAGAATATGAGCTGATAGTCTTGCTCTCCCCAACAAAAGAATAAACTGTCCGGACAGAAGATAAGGCCTGTTCCACTATGACACCGGCTTTATTGTACTCCTCTCTCATTTTTCTAGCAATGCTCATCAAGGCCCTGCCATAAATCAAACCTGGGATAATCAGAAGTACGATAAATGGAAATCCAACGATTGCTAATCTCCAGAGCAATATGAATCCAACAACATAGGCCCCCAAGAACGTCGACAGATTCATCACAAAAACGGGAACCTGTTGATGCAATTAAGACGAACAATGTTAACAAGCTACAAGGGTATGTATTTAGTCGTATACGCAACAGGAGAACCATCAAACCTTTTCACTAATGGCCTCTTGAATCACGAGACTATCGCTGGAGACACTCTCGATTACCTCAGCCGTGCTCGTCACATGCAAATCGAAGTAGCCAACATCTTGCCTCATTACAGCTTTCAGATATCTTGCCCTAAGTTTTGAAGCTTGTCTCTCTGCTGTTCTAGTCCAACAATAACCCTCTGAAAAAAAAACCCAGACCACATAAGAAGATGACAGAAAGTACTTGGTGCAAAACGATCACTCGAGAAAATTTTAAGAAATGGGTATCTTTGAGAAAGCACTTACCAAGAAAGCAAGCTAGCCACTGCACGCAAGCCATGTAGCAGAGAGTCACAGCATTCTAAGAACCCAAAAAAGGGAGAAAATAATTAATGGATGTGTAAACTTCTTTCTTCTGCTCAATTTAATTTTTGCAAATGGACCAATATTTGAAACGCGGGTTATAGATTCAAAGATCATTATCCATCATGCTACACAAAGAAAATCTACGAAATAAAAGTGAGGAATGCAGTACAAAGTTTGAAGAGAGGAGGAAAGCAGACTATCCGACAAACATCATAACCAAACAAAAAAAACAAATAATACGAATTCTTTAATTCTTAGTATCTTGAGATCATTCACAAAATAGAATAAAATAACAATCCGAATACTATATATTATCAGTACCAGTGTTTCTTCGTAGCTTACCTGGTTGATCTTGTGAGTGAAATCCTCAGTCAGCATGGAGTTGGAACTTCCAAAACTGTTCATAATTTGGCTGGTGATGAGCAGCATAACGGGCATCGAGATCCCATCCCCAAACGCGCCAATCAATCCCAGTCCCATGAGTGTCATATCCCATACATCCGCGTGCATGAAAATCGAACCAAAAGAAACCCCATTTTTCTTCTTCTTACTACTTCTATTCTGCTCCATTGCAAAATTACTACCCCTTTTTTCTCCGCCCCTCAGAATCAGACCTCTGTTGGGGTTTATATGTGTTCTGCTGTGCTTGTGTCATATATATAGAGAGAGAGCCGAGAGGAATTTAATAGAGGAGAAGAAAACAGAGCAATGTAGCAAGTCAAGTAAGCATTCTTGTGATAGCCTGATAGAATTGTATTTCTGACTTCTGAGATTAAAATGAGTAAACAAATATGTTGCCAATTCAACAAATATTTTCACTTGTTATTTACTTTCGTCTTGCAAGTGCAATGTATGTATGAGCGTTATAATATTCTCGTTTGCAATTCTCACGACTCATGAGGTTCTGTATTACTACAGTATTGGCATCTGTGCTAAGGAGAGTTGACTTCTGAAACCATTTCCGTCATTGATGACATCGTTACACGGATGACCGACGGGGATCCTTGAATTTTGCGCTTCAAATCCCAAACAAAAATTGTATCAGAAACAAAGATGATTTAGCTTCCGTCCGGTTGACTACGAATTAAATTTCTTTATAAAAATGATTTACGCACGTGGCAACATAGACTGCCTGTGTTTAAACTTTAAACAATGCGTGTACGGATTTAACCAACTGAACCAGTTGATTCTGAGGCTTGTGGCATCGTCTCACTCTCTGGTTTTCTAAATTTGTCTACATATCATTTTCAAAAGTGTACTCAATAAATTGGTGATCCAAAATTAGTGGGGTGTGTGTGGCTTCTACGATTTATTTCACTAGGCAAAATTTCTTCTCTTTACCCTCTTTGAATGCGAGGGATTGATTCCTTGTTTAGTTTACTTCTTCTGCTTTCATTCCTCAATGAATAGTCAAAAGATAGGATTACAGGGATGATCCATGTGTTTTTCTCGCCTGTGATACGTTACTCCGAGGATTAGACTCTGGGAATCTCAAAAGGTTGAATTGAAGGAAATTTATTACTTTATGTAAGTTTCTATCGCTAACATAAGGAACAATAAACTGGAAAATATAGGAAACTTTACCGCGGAGGAATGATATAGCGCACCAATATTAACGCATGAAAAAGTGCATTAATGAGCTGAAAATATCAAATTACCCCGTAGAGGGTTCCGTGCCGTGTCCAATACAGGGGTAATTTGATATTTCCATTACGATCGTGCTTTTCACGCGCGTATTATTAGTACGCCCGTTGTATCATTTCTCTTCCCAGAGTAAGAATTGAAGGGAAGAAATGAGTTCTGCTTAGACGATAGGCTCAATTTAGCAAATAATGCAAGGAAGTCAAGTAAATACTCCATGCACTCAAAGTTGTATACATAGTACAGTCACAGTGGATAAGCTTTGCTTGAAAAGGAATAAGGACAAACTACAAAGCTCTCTTGATGCTTATGGAAAACAAGCATCAAGAACCACAGAAACAGTACAAATTCCATCCTGGCGGATGATGTAATACTACATTTTTACCTCGCTAAAAATGGTTAGCATAGCACAAGGGCCACAAAGCTCATTCAGATAATTCAACATGATACGTTGATTGTTTGAGTACTGCCAGGTGAGCTCTGAAGACTGACAACAGTGAAATAAGTTCCATTAGGACCTTTGGCGAGCAAAGAAGAATGAGTTCCCTTTTCAATTATTTTTCCTTGGTCCAAGACAGCAATGGTGTCACACCTCTGTATGGTACTAAGCCGGTGAGCGACAACCACACTAGTCCTTCCAACCATCACTCTCTCCAATGCATCTTGTACAATTTTCTCTGACTGAGTGTCCAACGCACTTGTGGCCTCGTCTAGCAGCAAGATTGCTGGATTCTTCAGCATGGCACGGGCAATGGCGATCCTCTGCTTTTGCCCCCCGGATAGCTGCAGCCCTCTGTCCCCACAGAATGTATCATACCCATTCTTTAACCCTGCGATGAAATCATGTGCATTGGCTGCTTTGGCTGCCTCAATGATCTCGGCCTCACCAATGTCAACTGATGCCCCATAAGTGATGTTTTCTCTGATGGTTCCAGCAAATAATGTAGGTTCTTGGCTGACAAGAGCTATGTGCTTCCTCACTGATCTTAGATGATATGATCTGATATCTCGTCCGTCTAATTTTACCACTCCTCGTAAAGGATCATAAAATCGTTCGATCAGGCCTATGATTGTTGATTTCCCTGATCCACTTTGTCCCACAAGTGCAGTTGATTTCCCTGCTGCAATCTCGAGTGAAAAGCCTTTGAAGATCATTATATTGGGTCTAGCAGGATAGGCAAACTCAACATCACATAGCTCAACATGGCCAGTTAACTTATCAGGCTTGTGGCCATCAGGATCCTCTGGTTCAATCAATGAATACCGATCCAGAACAGCGAAAACTGAGCCTACAGCATCAGCCCCTTTGGCCAGATCATTGGTCATGGTTCCAGCATCAGCTATGACTCGGCCCGTGCTAATCAAGATAAAGAAAGTTTGAAAAAGTGCCTTTGCTTTCAGAAGGCCTTTAGCTATAAGTTTGCCCCCATACCAAAAATCTAACGCCCAAGTACATATCATCAAACTTTGGGAGGTTCCCAGGCCAATCCCAGCATACCATGACTGGCGAATGCTTTCTTTCTTAGGTCCTTCTTGAGCTTTCTCCAGCATTTTCAAAATCCGGGCTTGAGAAGAGAACGCTGTCACTGTGCGGAGATTGGAGACGGCTTCTGCAGCAAGCTTACTGCTTTCATCTTGAGCTTTGATTGCCTTCTTTGACATGTTCTTCAGAAGGACGAGCTTGCAGTAGAAGCTAATTATGATCAACGGTTGCGCTGCGATCATTACTAACGCAAGCCTCCACGCGATGGCTAGGCCCATTGTCCAAGCAATAATGACTGCTGAGAAAGTTTGAATGAGAAGAGCCATCCGATCACCTACTAGAGACCTCACCTAAGTTTTGAGATATCAAAGTTTTGGTTAAACTCAATAGTCATGATAATTAGAAAAGTTATTTTCATTAACTTTCAAATGAAAAGTACTGATAATGTTTAGAGAACATACCACATTGGCATCTTTCGCTAGTCTAGAGCATATAGCACCAGTCGAATTCTCGTCCTTATCAAACCATCCTATTTCAAATGTGAGCATTTTTGAGAACATTCTTTCTCTTATTCTCATCGTCAACTTCTCCCCCATTGCAGCAAAATTGTAGTATTGCAGAACGTTTATCACTAGCGACAGTGCAGCCAGCCCAAGGAAACTGAACGAATATATTTCAATCGTTGCTTTGATAACACTATGATCCTGTAGAAAATACACAGCAACCACAGACCCCATTGCAAAAGCGTACAATGGCTGAATAGCTCCAAAAAGAGTTGCACCAATGCAGCCCAATGTTGCTTCCTTCCATTCTGGCAAGTTCATGGCAAGCAATCTTTTAAATGAAGGTGTCGGAAATACTTGCTCATGGGAGCTGGTGATGGTTTCATCAAGCCCCCGACTTGGGGCAGCAGTTGAGTTGGCTGAACTGGACCTGCTCATGATGGACAACTTTCTACTAGTCGTGATATGATTTTCATTGCAAGTAATAGAACAGGGGGTAATGCTATTGCTAGGATTCGCCAATGCTCCGGTTTTCTCCATTTGTTGAAGGCGAATAAGGGAAGTGTAGATTCCGCAATCATTTTCACAAAGATCATCATGAGACCCAGTTTCCATGACATGCCCATTTTGGACAACAACAATAATATCAGCATGCCGGATTGTGGAGAGACGATGGGCAATGATGATGGTGGTGCGGCCCATTGCTGCCTTGTCAAGGGCTTCTTGGACCAGACGCTCGGATTCAGAGTCTAGCGCACTGGTGGCCTCATCAAGCAGGAGAATCTTTGGGGCCTTAATTATGGCTCTGGCAATTGCTATTCTCTGCTTCTGCCCTCCAGACATCTGAACACCTCTCTCACCCACCTGGAATGATAAGATGTTTTAAAAACAACCAATACTAAAACAACTTATCGAAGCAATAGATCAATTTGAGTTGCTAAAACTATTCCTCTAAGCACAACAACACATAAGTTACCTGAGTATCATATCCCTGAGGTAGTTGACTAATGAAGTGATGAGCATTAGAAGCTTTTGCTGCCTCAATGACCTCATCGGTGGAAGCATCTTCCTTGCCGAATAGTATATTTTCTTTAATTGAGGTAGCAAATAATGCTGGCTCTTGGCTAACCAATCCCATTTGTGACCTCAACCACTTGAGTTTCAACTTTTTGATGGACACTCCATCAAGGAGGATCGCACCACCAAGTGGATCATAAAACCTTTGTAAAAGAGCAATCACAGTCGACTTTCCTGATCCACTCCCTCCAACCAGTGCCACTGTCTTTCCAGCCGGGATTCGTAGATTGAAATCTGCAAAGATTGTGCTTTCAGGCCTTGATGGGTAGGCAAATTCGACTTGTCTAAATTCAACATCTCCTAACAAAGTTTCTAGTAATTGTCCTTCCATACTGTCCGAATCAATATTCGGTACTCTGTCGATAACTTCCTTTATCCGTTCTGCAGCTGCACTTGCTTCGGAAAAATACTTGAGAGTGGACAACCCCGAACCCAGTGATCTGTCAGATTGAAGAGAATATTCAGTTAAATGAGGAGAAACATAGGAAGACAGATTCAAACACCAGCCAGAAATATAAATCCTTACAGTCCACCTACGACACTAGTGGTCCCAACAACAAAGACAGTGCCTCCTTGAGCACCATGGTACATGACCAACCTGCTACCATAGTAGGACAGAAAAGACCAAATTGCAAAAACAATGCCGTTACTGCCAATGACCAACCCTTTGGCTAAGCCTTGTCTCAGTCCCAATCTCACGGTCCCTTGAAGAGCGGCAAAGTATGAGGCAGTCGTCTTGCTCTCCCCAACAAAAGAATAAACTGTTCGCACAGAAGAGAGGGACTGTTCCACTATGACACCGGCTTTATCGTATTCATCCCTCATTTTTCTAGCAATGCTCATCAGGGCCCTGCCATAAATCAAACCTGGAACAATGAGAAGTACAATAAATGGAAATCCAACGACTGCTAGTCTCCACAGCAATATGAATCCAACAGCGTAGGCCCCCAAGAATGTTGAGAGGTTCATCACAAAAACTGGAACCTGTTGATGAGATCAAGACTGGCAATGTGAAGGTGCTACAATTTGTAAAAAAATTGGCATGCACTTAGCAGCCAACCCAATCGAGAGAGGATTCAAATTATCAACCTTCTCACTAATGGCTTCTTGAATAATGAGGCTATCACTGGAGATACTCTCGATTACCTCAGCCGTGCTAGTCACATGCAAATCAAAGTAACCAACATCTTGCCTCATCACAGCTTTCAGATATCTTGCCCTCAGTCTTGAAGCTTGTCTCTCTGCTGTTCTGGTCCAACAGTAACCCTCTGAAGAAAACGGACCATATAAGCAGATGAAAAAGTAGTTGGTGCTTTGTAATAATTTTCTCCAAGACATTTTAAGAAGTCGGGCATTCTTCTACAACACTTACCAAGAAAGCAAGCAAGCCACTGAGCGGAAGCCATGTAGCAGAGAATCAAAGCATTCTAAGAGCCAAAAAGAGGAGGAGAGGTCTGGTTATACACATACAGGCAAGCAGATAATAAGAAGAAGAATCAATGGATGCTTCTTTTTTTTTTTTTTATATATGGGATGCGTAAATCGTACACGCAAATCATAAACTAGAAAATTAAGGAAGAAAAGTGAAGCATAAAGATGACGCCTGAGATTATTCGCAACATAAATTAAAGTAACAACCGAATCCTCTGTCTCCAATAAGAACCCATAATCCAAATCAAAAGCCAGCAATTGGGATAAGTATGAAGAAAGAAGAACAAAAAGTACGAAGTGCAAAATTACAATTGGTTCACGTATATTTATGAGCATTTTCACAACTGACCTGATTGATCACGCTAGTGAAATCTTCAGCAAGCAGAGCCTTTGAATTTCCGAAACTGTTCATGATTTTGCTGGTGATGAGCAGCATAACGGGCATAGAGACCCCATCCCCAAACGCGCCAATCAATCCCAGTCCCATGAGTGCCATGTCCCATACATCCGCATGCATAAAAATCAAACCAAAAGAAATCCCATTTCTTTTCTTCTTACTACTGTTCTGCTCCATTGCAAAATTAGTTCCCCTTTTCTCTCGCCTCTGACAATGAAAGCTTCGGGATTTGGGTTTGTCTGCTGAGTTTGTATGGGTTCTGACGCTTCTCGGGGATGGCAACAATTTTTGAGTTTTGAATGTCTGGCAGTATAAGTGGAGACTGGAGTGCATTGGTACTTATATAGAGGGGGAATTGAATAGGAAAGAGAAGCATCTCAATGGAAAAGACCATAAGGGATGGGCGCCAATCGATTGGCTTTCAGTTTTTTGTTATTCAAATAATTATTGATTTGGGGCTGCAATTGTAATTACATTCGTTTTAGTTGGTCGGAATTTGGGTTCGGGGTTCAATTTAATTTTTTTTTCTCTCAACCAAATGACTCCATAATTAATTATAATGCAAAAAAAAATTAAAAAAAATAGTAGAAATCAGATCTAGTATGTAATATAGAGAGATGGGAAAGCAAGAGAAAAGCACTAAAAAATCCATGGGCGCTCATCAAAGTAATACCGGTTTAACAACAGGTGATTGGCTACTTAGCTTTTATATATGGATGAAGTTTTAGTATTTGTATTGTAAAAAAAAAAAGTACTTGTAGGTCTCGGCACTTTCATGGAATTCTAGGTATGCAGTTTAATCGGTTCATATGGAGGGGTTGTCGGTCGTGGGCTCCATGAAATAATCGGATCCAATGTAATTTCGGGCACCATAGTTATCCTTCCCAAAAAATACATAATATTGTAAAACTTTTTTTTTTTGATAAGCCAAATTTTTATATACAAAAATTATTTACTGAGTATTTACAGAACTGAGAGGACGAGACACCAAATGAATAGGAAAAAACTATCTCCCATGCTCCTGACCAATTAGCTACAGCCCTGGTCATCAGTGGCCAATCGGCGAACTCCTTGCACTAAAAATCTTTTGTGCAAGGCTAGCCTCGGGTTACAAACCCTGTGTGTAACAGCCACTGGATCGATCCATCCCACGTGTTCTCTTCACATTATCAGACATGAGGACGCAGATGCATACTGCATTCTTGATACATTAAATTGACACTTTAGGATCGAACGGAGAGCACTACTTGTTGCCTGAATGCACTTCATGTGTACATTGATGAGGGTGTACTCGAGGATACCTAACCTGTACCGCATTAAAACAAAGATGAAAATATATAACACCAGATCATAAGAAGGTAACTTCCTGCACAATGAAGCAGTAAATGGATTCCTGATCCATTCAATGGAGTATTATGCTACCACTACAGTCTACAGCACCATGCGAGACACCAAGTTTTAATATTGTAAAATTTGAAGCACAACTTGTGCCGTTAATAAATATATCATTGCACTTGAAAAAAAATATAACCAAACTTATTTTTGTGGGTAAAAGAAATCATCTGACATTAGTATTAAAATAATTATCCTACATAAATTAAAGAAATAACCAACTTATAATAAAAATGTGTTCTAGAATCGATTCACTTTTTTGAATAAGCAAAATTTTCATTACAAAAATCGGGTGTCACCCCAGAAATATAATATTCACATCCTAATTGGTTTGGTAAGCCTTTTAGGTGAGTAGATTAGATTCATCATTATAAATTGACCACAACAAGTGCGCTCACTTGAGCTCGATCATTTAGAAAATTATTATTTGTAGCTTTTCTTAAAAACATTCACTGCCCTGAATCCAAAATTCTAAACTTGAATTCTAGATGTGACCCTGGGCATCTCTTCAGCCGAAAGCGAATTTATATTCTCTAATTTTTGTATATTGAATCAATTTTATTTACTGTCGAAATGAGACTGAACCAACTATATTCATACTCTTCCGTTGCTGATTAGAAACATGATGATCGTGCTGTGCTCAACACAAGGAGGTTCCGTCATTTCAGCTTTATAAGCTCGAGATGAGTATGCTCTCTCCCCAATAATTTTACAAGGTGATACATTATGGCAGATTAAAAAATTTCACCCTCTAGTAGGGTTCCCTTTAATCACACACTTAATGTATATGAATAATACAATATAATCGTCACGATCATATTCTTAGAGAAATGCAATAGATCATCGCGTATTTTTGAAAATACGTCATGAGCATAAGGGGAAAGATGATGGAGAACCTAAAAATCATAGTAAATCGAAGGAATTACTAGCACAACATATTTCAAAAAGGGAGGGTTATGTAGCGGACTTCATAGTGGATGGGTAGTTGACACAATAAAACACGGTACGAAAAGTGGGGACATGACAGACAGAGAAAATCCTGGTGGTAAAACCACAAAGGCCCAGTGCAAAAAATGATATTGTTATGTGGAAGCATGTCCTGTGAAATTTAGTAGACCCGGCCCAATAATAAATGGGCCAGGGCCCGAACCCAGCTCAATAGTAAATAGGTTTGGGTCCTGGTTGCGAGTGCATATATAGGCCAACTTACAATTGAATGCGGGGTACTCTCATAAAAACCTTAGTGCCAAGGTAATTTATTGTAAGCCCATATTCTCTTATAAATTAGTTAATATTATTACTCATAACCCGTGTGGGATATGTATTCTAACATGTCCAAGATTGAAATGTTTCTCTTAATCAGCATGGGATGCCATACGAGACAAGGCAAAAATGCTCCAAGCATAGTCTACTATTTGGAACAAAGCCTTTCCAACGAATATGACCATATGCTCTTGGAGTGCATGGCAAAATTATCTCTCAAACTGATGATCATCTAATAAGGAAATGTGTCATACTTGCTTCGTCGCGTCAATGTTGTGAGTCAAGACAAGAACAAACAAAGACTTGGAAGGGCAGAGTAACTCAATGGACGTATGTGACCCACCAGTCAGGGTTGAAAGGATTCCTCACACTAATATTCCCTGGGGCCCTTATATGGTGGCTGTGGGTACGCCATTGTACAACCCAATTTGACAATGTGTATCATTTTGTTGATCATACGTGGAAGCAAGTATGGAATCTAATTATTTCGATTATTGATTTGTCTAACATTAAATTTCAAGTGCAGGTAATGGAGAAGTCTTTGCTGAATCAACTCAACATATCAATGAAGCCGAGAGATCAGAGTAGAGTAAAGCTAATCCGTTGGAGCAAACTACCGGCCGGATGGGTGAGGCTAAACATAGATGATAGCTGCATTGGAAACCCAGGCCTCTCAGGTAGAGGCAGGATCATCTGGGATGCTAATGGCGATTTTCTAACTGCATTTTTTCATTCATCTTGGCACAAACACTAATAATGACGTGGAACTCCAAGCTACCACGGAGAAGATGCAAATTCGCAAAAAAAGAGGCAAGACAAACATCATTTTTAGAAATCGACTCACTTCTACTCGTAGTATGCATCCGGTGCGACCAATGTCACCCATGATACTAATGAAATTTTTAGGACGATTTCAAGGAGCGAAAGGCAAGATTGCATGTCCATGTATAACATCAATACTCATTTGCCACAAATAATACGATGCATGTTGTGCTTATATAAATGGAGTCTACCAAAATTAGGTATGCGATATTGGTCAATTTGAAATGATTTTTCCGATCATTAACGAGGTGGATTTTTTTTTCTAATTTTTGAAGTATTTTATTTATTAAAAAAAAGAGAGAGAAACCCTATCCCTATACGAGGAGTCGTGGTATCCAAGCGTGCTCAAGGATCTATCTTCAAATATGGAAATAAGAGGCCACAAAGATCAGAACATAAATGTGGAAGCTTAGACAACAAAGTGGGAGGCACTATGATTTGCATAATCCGTGAAACTGTTTTCTGTGGGGGAAAGTTTCAGTGGCAATCTTTGAGATGGGACGGATGAATTTGCAAAATATGGTTCACGTTTTTTTTGGAAAATAATTGAATAAAACAATCTGCTGCTCCGACACACCTCTAATCTAACAAATCACAAACAATGATCATGTAAACCACTTCGGTTGGACGATAGAAGCCGAAGGAAAAGAGAGAAGAAAAAGTAGCAGGCAAACAAATCAAACACAAGCCAAATTATGTTCTGATTCTGGATTCCTGGCTTGAACGGGTTCGGTTAAAACTTAAAGTTATCACTTCTTATTCTTGTATAAACGATCTGGAATGAAGAACCCTAAAAAGAGCGTACGAAATATGATTTTTTCCGTCCTTTCATTTCTTAACCGTCAAAAATACAAAAATGGTTAACTTACAACCAAAACGTCACATAGATTGTGGATGAAGAATTTGAAGAGTTTAAATATAGGGACACCACATTACTTAGTTTGAGGCCTTTTTGGGTAAAAGCCCAAAAGCAAAACTGTGAGGTTTCCGACCCAGAGCGGACAATATCATACCAATGATGCCGTGAGCGTGGACGTGAAGGTTCTGCCCCTAATTGAGCGGGTATGAGGCCTTCTTTTTATACATAAAGAAGCGTGTACAGATCATCTATTTACAAAACAGAACTATCATCCATTGGATCAATGAGATCGTGTATCATGAGGAGCGCCACGTGTCTTAATTGAATAGGTACATCCTTTTTCTGCCTAAACCCTAAACCCTACCCTAAACCTTCACTTAAGTCTTATTTCTCATCTTCACTTGAGACTTCATCAACGTCTCCTTCAGTTTGTTCTCCTTCAGTTTGTTCCTCTGTTTCTGCCACCAAGGATGAGTGTTTAGCAGATTTCAGGACTGCACAACTCACCATCTGTGCGCCATTTCCATGAATACTCGTCTGTTTTGGAGTGTTCAACACTTATAGCTGAAGGCCCGTTTTGCGCAGCCTTCTTACAATTATAATTGGCTTTTAAGAATCTCGAACTACGAGATTGATGAGTTATTTTTTGAAAAAAGATGCTTATAATCCACTTATAATTTTA
>JAOWBN010000001.1:318827-330162 GCA_028565015.1 Pinguicula moranensis | reverse complement strand
ACACTTTTTCCATAACTTTTTTAATTTTTTCATAGTTTTACCAAACACTAAAAAAGTACAAATTAAAAGGAGAAGGAGAATCAAAAGGAGAAGTAAAAGGAGAAGTAAAATGAGAAATAAACTATGGGTACAAAACAGACCCTAAGTTTGGCGTACACCTTTTTATGGTGTTTGTGATAATTCGTAAAGTGTCTATTGCAAATAAAGGGGAAAAAATCATCGTGATAATTCTTTTAATTTTGGGGCCAATAATGGACTTTATCAAATAATTCTGTTAATACACCAAATGATACAGTGTTTATTGGTCCACAACGAAAATAATGTCTTGTATAATTATAATGGTAAAGTTGCGCACATCTAACCCCCTGACCCCAACTTCATTAAGAATATACTAGGTACATTGTTATTGTGATAACTCGTAAAATTGATAACTACAAAAAAAACTCATAAAATTGGTAAGTTGTTTTGGTAACACAATAATCAAATATCTTTGTTACGTCATTAAAATAATATGACAATTTACTAAACTACCCTAAAACCCACTACATATATATTATAGAACTCTAATTGTGGTATAGGTCATAAATATCATATAAAACACATAGGGCCAATTTAGTAGCATTACTGGAGGTTTATTAACATTGTATTACTGAAATTATATGTACACACATGCTGTTTGATAACTCATATTTTCCTCTGGATCGCAGGATTGTAATCTTGTGACGCGGTACTGTAGCTGTATTACGTCGGCTTTTCAATCCGGTTGAAAGTGTGTTGATTGAATTCGAGTTGCGTAATCCTCCCATATATTCGACATTATTACTCTCAGTTTTGCCACTTATTTACATGTCCTGCCATTTTATAACTAGTCTGATAAATTGCGACACCTCCATTATTTCTCGCTCTCTCCGTCCCGATACCCTACCTGATCCTCTCTAGCCGCACGACGACAGTTCCCTATCGCCGACGAGCGCCAACAAGTAGACGGACAGATCTTGCTGTACGGTAAATTCCTCTAACCATTAATTTATCTTTCAAATGACATGTCTTCGATCACATAACATAGGGTTTCACAGGCCACACCACAAATTATGAACCCGTAACAATCCACACAATCGACTCTCACTTGTAAGATATTTTGCGTATGAATCTTTTCCCGCCTAAAAAATTATAATATTCTGTCTGCCCATGATTTAGTGTTACTTCCGTGTGTTAGGGCGTGCGATAAATTACTCTTTATGCAATTTGAGGTTCATGTTTATTCATGCTAGATTCGTGTGCTTATTTGTGTTTATTCACTCTAAATTTAATTTGATGCTCATGTTCATTCACTCTAGATTTGGGCTTGTGCGTGCATGTTCATTGATAGATTTGTGTGCATGTTCATTGCATGTGACATGGCTCGTACGCAATTCATTTTCAATTTGTTGAGATAACTCTGTTGCTACTTATCGGTGTCTTGTTGCAATGAGTGCAAAAGAATATGAGAGGGTGGAGCGTAAACGTAAGCGCAGTTCAACGCCAAAATACTTGATTCTAGACAAGATATCTGAAGAAATGACATTTCTGATAAGGCTCACAAATGAGAACAACGTGGATTGTTTCCTATAACCTACAGATGCATAAGTTTGTCTTTACAGAATTTTGTTGAGTATTACGGGACGAAGGTGGCCTGCATGATGACCATTACGTATCTGTTAAAAAAAATAATTTTTCTTTGTGCAAAATTATGAACACAACAATCATTATCATTATTTTCTAAAATAAAATTTGTAATAAAAGTATTATTGAATTATATTTTTATCAAAAATATTATATAAAACAACAGTAATATTAATAATTCATTTTTTTCCTACCACACATCTAAACGTGTATACCCGATCGATCTAGATTCAACCCAACCCCGATCCAGTTAGAAAATTTGCCCCCCTCCCAATTAAAATCCTGGCTCCGCCCCTGGGTTCACTGTTGCACCGATCCCTATTGACGAAGATTGCACTGATGGACGATGGAGCTTCTCCCAGGTTATGTTTTATACAGATGTATTGTTCTATTAACAGTGCCATGTGTAGCTTTTATATGTAACATATATTTCATTGTGATTTTTAGGGATGCCTTGGCGCTCTGGATGACACTTACATTCCAGTCCACACACCGACATAAGACAAGTCTCGTTACAAGACAAGGAAATGCACTCTTGCAACAAATATATTAGGTGTTTGTGATACTAAGGGGAGGTTTGTTTACATGCTTGCCGGGTGGGAAGGTTCGGCTGCGAATGCACGAGGCTTGCGTGATGCATTGAGTCGTCCTACAAGACTCAAGGTTCCAAAGGGTATGCTATAATACACTATTTTAGTATATTCATGTTTCCTATGGTGTGACCAACGAATATCTGAACACTATCTCCCACTAACAGGGTCATACTACTTGTATGACAGCAGTTATATGAATTATGAAGGATTCCTCACACAGTATAAATCAACTCGGTACCATTTAAAAGAGTGTGGGTCTGAAAATAGGCGATCGCAGGACCCTCAAGAGATATTTAATACGAATCATGCATCGGCTAGGAACATTATTGACCGATCATTCACAATTCCAAAGGGGGGCATTTGGAGTGGTATCCATAATGAAGTTGTGCAATAGGGAGCATGCTAGTATTATTTTATTTTGCATTTAGGGTGAATCACCAGCAATGCCTGTTGACGAGATTGAAGAGTTCATCCAGATGCATCAATTGTCTCCACAGTGGACTCATAAATGTGATGCCCTGGCCACAGACATGTGGCAATACTACACTCAATCTTAGGCCACAGATTGAATGTCTCTTTAGACTCCTGAAAAACTGCATATGCATTTCATTTATGTACTGTGGATTTGGTTGGCAGCTCATTCACGAATTTGTTGTAGTTGCTACACTTGGTTGTCACAATTTTTGTTGATAATTACTTGGTTGTCATAATTGATTGCAACGTTGCATAACTAGCTTTCTAACTCAGTGCTCTTATGTTATGTGTAGTATTTGTACTATTTTTTATAGGATGCGTATTGTGTACCAAAATAGCCAGTCTCAGTCTTCACAGGATGAGGACTATGAGGTACGTAGTGACCCACCGATTCCACAATGTCACTCAAGAGATAAGAAGATATTGAAGACTATGCAGCCATCTAGACAGTCACCTTATAGAAGGGGTCGTCAAACATTGCCGTACAAGAAGCTATACTTCACCTTGGACGAAGAAAAGCCATGATACAAGCTTACAAGGAGTTGAAGCTGGAGGAGGGGATTCCACCCCAAGTGTGCAAAGAGAATTCGTGAACTTGTACCCGACAACAGAGTACAAGAAAGGAACACCGAGAATAAGCTGCAAGTGTGGAGGAACCAGTGGAGTATCCTGAGTGACTTCATGTCCTACAGTGCTACATCCATTGACCATAAAACACGCACTCTGGTGGTTGACAATGATGACCTGTGGGTGGATATGTTGAAGGTGCATGTGTTGTACAATACACACATATTGCACAACTACTATACTCTTTTTACACTGTTGTAATCTTACACAAACAGGTTAAGTCGAAGTTTGCCTTGCTCAAGGAAAAGAACTTTCCACTGTTTGAAGAGTGGTGCGAGCTATTTTGGAAGTATAGGGCACAAGAAAACATTTGTGAGGACTGCTCGATGGCTGCATCGGAGACGGAGTGCACCACATACTACATATTGTATGGTGAGGATGATTTCTACTTGGGAGATTATGAGGTGACAGATGCAGAGAAGGGAACCGACGCAGTAGAGAAAGGTTCGTCGCCTGTACCTGTGCCATTTTTGCTTGTGTTGAAACCTGCAAAAGCATAAGGCCACAAAAGTGACCACACAAAGTGCGATGCTGGATAGCCACATATTCACTGTGAGTCTTCTAGTGGAGAAGAGTGTTAAAATGTTCGATGTTAGTCTAATTCCACAGAGAGAGACCTATGAGTCTAAGACTACCTCCATTCTTAAAGGTCTAGAAGAGTTTCCAGACATCGAGTACAACCACAAGAGGCACATCGTGAAGACACTTCTCAACGATAGCTTTGAGTTCACTCCATGGAAAGTGCAAGGACAAGATGACTGGAAGCAGCAGCTAAAAACATCCTTGAAGAATATTTTGGTTGTTAGTACGTGCCTCGTAAATTTTTTCATAACTTAAGAACCTTCGTGTCATTCAATGTACCAGTTGACCATCGATGGACAAAACTTTATTTTGGCTCTTATTTTGTGTTAGTCTTATGTTGGACAAAGAGTTTAACATGTTTATGATATGATTTTTTTTTAAGCTGGATTAGTTTTTGTTACATGATGATGTTGAACAAGATTGTGAGCAAATTATTTCTTCTATTGGATTGGTCAGTCCCACAGAGAGAAAACTTTTACCCGATGCATGTACAATAGGTTTAGTTCTAAATTTATGTCCAAAGAAGCAAGTTACTCGAAATATATTCCCGTTTTTTCTGAGAAATACGGACAATAATATCCAGAATAAATTAGCTTAAGCTTGATGCCTTGATGTTAGAGTGCATGTTGTGAGATTGTTGTAGCAAACATGGTTATACTGTGGATAGTAGATTAATTTTAGGACACACAAAATTTGGATTTGCTTTTCGATGTGCTTTTGATGCCTACAACATAGCATATTCCTTCAATTCTCATTCTTCCACGTTATGACTTTATAGTGCTTGTTCAGGGGCAAGAGACAGGGTGATAAAGCAAAATTCCAGGACAAACTTAATAAAACAAACATGTATCAACCTGAAATAAGCTACCTAACTGTGTGTATGCACAGAAAAAACAACTTATGTCCACGACAACTGCCAAAATAAGTTCATGGTACCCCAAAGCAAATAGCAACCGCAAGATAAATGTCAAAGATTACACAACAGGTATAAACAAACAGGATACAAAAAGACCTGCCTCGATTTACCTAAACATTGCTTATCTAAAAAACATTGTTGGTCCTACACTGGAGAATAAGATATCAGAGTTAGTTTTCCCCACGGAGAGCGCATCTTCTTCGACTCCTCATTATCTGTGTAAGGCCTGGAAAAGGAGCCCTTGCTAGCTCCGCCTTCCGGTCCCATCACCGCGTTACTTGCTCCGCTTTCCATTCCCACCACCGCGTTCAAAGGGACACCATCCTAAAATAAACAATAAGCTTTAGCTAACTTTTAAGCTAAAAATGAAAACATATAGCGCAAAATCCATGCACAATTTCTGTTTGGGTACGTAAAATGGTCACAGACAATTAGTGAAATCGAATACTAGAGCAGTAACGTACCGTATTTTTGCCAAGAATGACTTTGTAGCGGTTGGCAAGTCACGAGAATGGTGGACACTCCCAGGGTTGGTGAACTCCTCGAACGTGCCAGCATACTCTTTGGAATTGGGAAGCCCACCCCTTGACAGTTCCAAAAGCTTGTCACAGAGAGCTCGATAGTTAGGCATCGGCGACAGGGGTTTCTCGTATTCCTATTACAAGCAAAAAGGCCAACGCAGAAAATAAATTCAGGGGGGTCAAAATAAAAAATAAAATTTTGACCATTTCATAGACTACAAAGTTAATAATTTTCAGTAAATTATTAACAACATATATACAACAAAAATATTTACATATTCCGCTATCGACGAACATTTTAGGTATAAAAGTTATCGATTACAAAAGTTGTATAGTTATAATAATTTTTTCCATTAAGATAGCCATGTATACTAAACACAAGAACTAGATTTATCAAACGTGTGTATGAATTCCTCTTGTTCTTCTTACCAATAATTTTACCAATAATTTTTCTCTTATTTGAAGCATCATGCATATATTAATCAAACCATAAATGATTCATGGGAAAAATAAAACAAAAAATAATAATAAAAAAATTGGGTAGACAAGGATATGTCCGTATATAGAGGGAGGGCCAGTGCCCCGCTGGCACCCCTTGTGTTTGCCAGTCAATTACAAACATTTTAAAGAAAATATCGTACGGAATAGCTAAAAGTATATCGGGTATTTTACATAAGTAATACTCCGCGGTGATATTTCTTTTAGTTGTTGCAAAAGAGGCCTCTTCTGTGAAGAGACCTCTTGTAGGGAAGCGGTGAGCACAAGCACTGAGGGGCCATCTTCGGATCTGGGAACATTTACTTGTGGCGGGAACGTTGACGGTGTAGGCGACTCCACAACTATGGGGGTTTTAGGATCTGCACTAGGCCGCCGTGCATGGCGACAACGCCCCATGTTAGAGCTCTAGAACTGACGTACGTGGTCGCCCGTGACTGTATTTGGGTGGAAATCGAAGGGTTGAGAGTGAAATATAGATTTCGTGGAGGGGGCTCAAAACGATGTTGCGAAGCGGAGATTGAAACACCTTGCGGAGAACGAGGCATCGCTCGAAAAGGTGCTATCTTTTTATACCAAGAAGATAGGGGTAAAATGGACATTTCATGCAAAATGAAGGACGTGGCACGTGTAATCTTAAATAATTTACTGATATCAAATAACAAATAGAACTTATATAGTTTCGTTTACAATCCCAATACCATCAAAATGTGTGTACCAAATAGGATGAGGATTAAGCAATCCGACAGGAAAGACACTGTAGTACTTTAAGACGGATTAAATTTGTGTGGCTACCAAATTGGCCCATAAACAATTGATAATTTTTAAACTGGATAAAATTGTGATAGAACAATTCACGGGGCAATAACTTTTATGAAGTTACCATGTAGTTATCCGAGCAGATGGATAACTCAATTGGACCCAAAATTATGCGAATAGATAATTTGCAAAATTACACAATTCTCATTCGATTATTCGTACACAAAAATATATTCAATGTGTTGCACAGTCCGACATTCCAAAATGGTGGACACTCCCAGGGTTGGTGAACTCCTCGAACGTGTCAGCATACTCTTTGGAATTAGGAAGCCTTGATAGTTCCAAAAGCTTGTTACAGAGAGCTCGACGGTTAGTCATTGGCAACATGGGTTTCTCGGATTCCTATTACAAGCAAAAGGGCGAACGCAAAAAAGAAATTCAGGGGGATCGAAATAAAAAATAAATTTTAGACCATATCATAAACTACAAAGTTAATAATTTTCAGTAAATTATTAACAATATATATACAACAGAAATATTTACATATTTCGCTACCGACGAACACTTTAGGTATAAAAGTTATCGATTACAAAATTTGTGTAGTTGTAATAATTTTTTCCATTACGATAGCCATGTATACTAAACAAAAGGACTAGATTTATCAAACATGTGTATGAATTCCTCTTGTTCTTTTTACCAAGAATTTTACCAAGAATTTCTCTCTTATTTGGAGCATCATACATATATGAATTAAACCACAAATGATTCATGGGAAAAATAAAACAAAAAATAATAATAAAAAAATGGGTAGACAAAGATATGTCCGTATATGGAGGGAGGGCCAGTGCCCCATTGGCACCCCTTGTGTTCGCCAGTCAATTACAAACATTTTAAAGAAAATATCGTACATAATAGCTAAAAGTATCTCGGGTATTTTACATAAGTAATACTCCGATGGTGGTATTTCCTTTAGTGGTTACAAAAGAGGCATCTTCTGCGAAGAGACCTCTTGTAGGGAAGCGGTGAGCACAAGCATTGAGGGGCCGTCTTCGAATCTAGGAACATTCGCTTGTGGCGAGGATGCTGACGGTGTAGGCGACTCCACAACTATGGGGTTTTCAGGATCTGCACTAGGCCTCCGTGCATGGCGACAATGCCCCAAGTTAAAGCTCCAGAATACGGTCGCCCCGTGACTATATTTGGAGGCTCTGTCGAGTTGGCAACAAACTTTTACGGGCCGTATGGTTTCTGGGCGCCATAGACTACAATAGAGTAAAATGCAGTCTGGGATCGGAGCAAGACTTCACATTTAGTGAGGGGTTTCGATTTAAGGGTGGAAATCAAAGGGTTGAGAGTGAAATATAAATTTTGTGGAGGGAGCTCGAAACGATGTTGCGGACCGGAGACTGAAACACCTTGCGGAGAACGAGGCATTGCTCAAAAAAGTGCTATCTTTTTATACCAAGAAGATAGAGGTAAAATGGATATTTCATGCAAAATGAAGGACGTGGCACGCATAATATTGAACAATTTACTGATACCAAATAACATATAGAACTTATGTAATTTCGTTTACAATCCCAATACCATCAAAATATGTGTACCAAACAGTAGGAGGATTAAGCAATCCGACACTGAGCCTACCAAATTGGCCCGCAGACAATTGATAATTTTTAAACGGGATAAAATTGTGATAACACAATTCACCAAAAAATTGGGATAATAACTTTTTTGAAGTTACCATGTAGTTATCCCGGGCAGATGAATGATTCAATTGGGCCCAAAATTATGCGAATAGTTAATTTGCAAAATTATACAATTCTCACTCGATTATTTGTACACAAAACGCACCCATGCACAGAGAAGTCCAAATACTGGTCTACCAACCAAGGCCCGAGGTAACCAAAAAATTTCAAGAGAAAACTTTTTAGGATAGACAAAATTTGAGGGGTCTAAAAAAATAAAAATTGGGCGACCAAGGGCCTCGTCGGGCAGGACGGGCCGCCGGCCAGGCCGTAAGTCCGCCCTTGTTGCTGCCAACCACTGATATTGTTTGAATCAAGTGTAGCTTTATGCAGACCACATATCTCTGTTACGGCCTGGCCTGGCCTATCTTTTTTTTTTCTTCTATAATCCAGAAATATTCAGCAAGAAAAGAGGGTAGTGTAGTGTAGTTATGAAGAGTTTTTTCAACTTACCATCAGCAATCACCGTTTTGAGACGGGATGGAGCTTTCTGTCTCATCTTTCTCCTCCTTTGGGATTTCTCCCCATTCTTCTCCCTTGACTTCCCCCTCCAGAAATAAGCTGCCCATCTTCAGAAGTAATTGCAATTGTCTCAAGATTTCTAAGGACTTACACTCGTCAGCTGCCTTCGAACTCCGATACCTCTGCCGCCCCACAAGGATTCACAGCCGCCATTCTATCTGGGTTTTGTTTAGTTCCTCAATTATGTATTTTATGTTTTTTTAAAACTCTGGTCTTGCTTAGAAAGTTTCTTCTTTGGGGTGCTTGATCTCTTCACTCTTCGAACTGTATTACTCCGAACCTATATTGTGGTTAGTTAAGTGGAAATTCCTCACCTACTGGAATTGTTATGTGGAGGCTCGACTTCATCTTAGCAACATAAGAGAAAAATTTCCGTGCCCTTGATCTGAGTTCGATTCTGTTGTATGTTTATCTGAATTGGAGGTGAATTTGTATTCTTTTTGTCCAAGAAGAAATGGTATCGCAATGTTATCCTCGCCATTGACCATCCTCTTGGCATTATTTGCATTCAACTATTCAAGAGTGATTTAAGGGAAAATATAGCTCATGCCATGTCAATGGAGTATTTACGTAGCTGTCATTTGAAATGTCAAATGTGGAGCTTCTAGCTTCACATGGAGTAGTTAAAAGAATGCGACTCTTTCGTGATAAATTTAGTTACGAGGAAATGGAAACTTTTCAGATTATATATTATCCTTTACAGTTAAATGAGACACGACTGGATTGAACTATGTGCTTTTTTGGAAGTGCTCGTATTACCATTGGTGTTTGCTTGAAATCGACAATTTGTACCATGTCACTTCATAACAAAAAATCCTTCGCTAGTTGTGGAGTTTACAATTAAAGATCAAACTGTCAGGCCTCCTCGAAAGTTGATGCTGCTGGGACTGATCCGCTGTTGAGTAGAATTTCCAAATTAGGGGATGCCTTCTGGAGATTCTTAAGGCCTCACACCATACGTGGAACAACATTAGGTTCTATGTAAGAATTTATAACGAACCCTTTTCCACTGTCGTCATGTAGTGTTGCTATGAGATATTATCCTCAGTTGGGCTGAATTTTGTGTTTTTGCAGTTCTCTAGTAGCCAGAGCTCTAATCGAGAATCCAAATTTGATAAGGTGGTCGTTGTTGGTGAAGGCATTTTGTGGACTTCTAGCACTCATATGTGGAAATGGTTATATAGTGGGTATTAACCAAATATATGATGTTGGTATTGACAAGTAAGGATGGTCATCCATTCTTTTTGGTTGGATGCTTGACCTTTTGTGACCAAGTCATCATTGCTTTGCTTCTTCTGGATATAGACTCTCTTCTGGAAAATTTTCATTTGGTTCAATTGTGCAATCTGGCTTGTATGATGCACTTACCTTGCATGCGTTGAATATGTTATTCTGTTGCTTAAAATTGCAGGGTGAACAAACCATACTTGCCTATAGCTGCAGGAGATCTTTCACCACAATCTGCATGGTTCTTGGTGTTATTGCTTGCTGTTGCTGGACTTCTTATTGTTGGGTTGAATTTTGGTCCTTTCATTACTTCTCTTTACTGTCTTGGTCTTTTCCTTGGCACCATTTATTCCGTTCCCCCATTTCGGATGAAGAGATATGCTGTCGCAGCATTTCTTATTATAGCGACGGTAAGGGTTCTATTAAAGTTGGGAATTCGCTTAGAGTGGTTGAGGAAGTTATGCTTTTAGCTACCATACAGGGAAAAGCTATATTTTTCTTGCTAATGCTAATTGCATCAGTGTCAGATGGTCAAACAATCACATGCTACGAGACATTGAAATAACATATTGTCATGGAGTAACTGAGATAAATCATAAAAGAAAAAATGTATACTGTTAATGTTGAACTTATAGTTTGCTTATACTGACACTTCTAGATCAACTGACAGTGTTTAACTTAGTAGAACTAATTATACTCTAAAGAGAACCCCAACGCATAGTTGACTTATTTAAGTCCTTCATAGGTTAGTAAATAATTCGGCGGTAGAGTTATTCTGTTATGTGTCGCGTTCATAGGTCTATGTACTGAATTATAGAAAATGTTGACAAGTATCGAGCCATTTTCTAGGTACGAGGATTCCTTCTAAATTATGGGGTCTATTACGCAACAAGAGCAGCTCTTGGTCTAACATTTGAATGGAGGTAAACTGATATACCAGGTTACAATCATTCTCGTGCTAACGTGAACTGGAATTTGTACTGTGTTGCCCAATTTTTGAAACACGAATTGCGCCAAATGAGGTTTATGATGCCATATTTTCCAGCTCTGATTTCTGTTTTTTTCTGTCATTCTATGATAATTCTGATTGCAGTTCACCAGTGGCATTCATAACCACATTTGTGACCTTATTTGCTCTTGTCATTGCCATTACTAAAGATCTTCCAGATGTTGAAGGTGATCGGAAGTAAGTTATCTGAAGCACTTTAATGA
>JAOWBN010000001.1:217667-228999 GCA_028565015.1 Pinguicula moranensis | reverse complement strand
ATTACAAGGGTAAGGCCGCGTACATCAGACCCCCCAGACCCCAACTTAGTTGGGAATATACTGGGTAAAGTTGCGTAATTCCACTGATAAATCAGAATAATGAGTCATTGTCTACTAAATTGAATACTCAGAAAACTAATGGAGAATATGGAGGCCCAGGTAAACTAACACGAGACAAAACCATTGCTGACAAGCAAGAGATGAAACAAGCTCATCTTATGTCCATAAGAATATGAATTCCCTAACAAGAATATTGAACAGAAATGATCAAGCATGTAACTCTTCTAGCAGCAGAGTTCAAGATACGAATCTGAAATCTGAACAACAACTACCTGCTACATTGATCGAACTTTAGGAAATCCAAAACCAAGCACTAATTGCAGATGAGACACAAGAACATAGGGCAGATTTAGATGGAAATCTCTAGAATTATTACATTTCAGTAGACAACTGGGCATTATTATAACAGGTCGAGAAGCACAATTACTCAGTAAATTCTCTGCGACAAGATATCAGAATGCATACAATGCACAACTAAGGACAAGAAGAGAGACTGATGATGATATAGAGGTCATCGGAGGAGATACAAGGGAGATTTAATGCATTCACTATCTTACAATATAAGAGGTTTGTGGATGAGGCATAAGCAAGAGGATATAAGAAAGAGAGATCCAGAAGCATAAGATGATATCTATACAAGAAACTAAAATGGAAATGGTTCACCCGCGTGTAATGACAACAATGCGGGGATCAACAAAATGGGATATGAAATATCGAACTTCTATAGGAAATTCAGGGGGGATCATGTGCCTTTGAAATACAGATTATTTCAAGCTAAATAGAAACTGAGAGATCCCTGGAGCACTAGGGATAGAAGGTGAATGGATAGAAGATGCCCAAGAAGTCTGTATTTTATCAATATACTCTCCATGCCCCTTCGAGTTAAGAAAGCAATTATGGGAAGCAATATTAAACAAAATACAGACTCTTCAGTCTTCCCACTACTGCATTTTAGGGGACTTTAACTCAGTCCTTGATCAGAATGAGAAGCTAGGATCATGCCAAGTGTCAGCAACTGAAATTAATGCCTTTGAGGATTTTATAACCGAAGCTTAATTACTAGATCTACCACTCCTGGGGAATAAGTTTACATGGTCTATCAATGATGCTAGTGTGGGTAGTAGACTAGGCAGAGTGTTGATCAATGATTCATGGCCGGATAAGTGGCCGTTGATGCAACAACAGGCACTGAATAAATCAGTTTATGATCATTGTCCATTGTTGTTTGCTGAAGTACAAAAGAACTGGGGACCTATCCCATTTAAGGTGTTTGATGTGTGGTTGGAGGATAACAGATATCAATAAAAAAAAAATGAATGGGGTAGCATGGTCTATTATGGGACTAGAGGATACATATTGAAGGAGAAGCTTAAAACTTTAAAACAGAAATTAAAGAGATGGAGCAATGAGGTTTTTGGGGATATACCTCAGATGATCAAGCAGCTGCAAGGGACTATAGATGGAATTGACAACACACTCAACACCATACCTTTGACAGTATCTGAAGCTACAAGAAGAAAAGAAACATGGTCACAATTACATATATTAATCAAGAAATAAACTGCAATGGTATACCAACAATCCAGACATAAATGGCTGCAACTTGGAGATACTAATTCTCATTATTTTCACTCATGTGCCAATAAGAACAGGAGAAAATCAGGAATTCATGGAATATTCATAGAAGATGAATGGACATAAGGGTTCAAACAACACTAAATTCATACTTAACAGCTAGTTTCACAGATGAGGAAATCATTGAAGCAGTCATAAGCTGCAAGGGATCATCTCACAGGGGACCGGAAGATTATAGGCCTATCTTACTGATAAATTGTGCTTACAAAGTAATTGCAAAGTTGTTATCTTGCAAGTTAAGCACAATCATGCCTTCTATTATCTCAAAAGGTCAGTCTGGCTTATCAAAGGAAGGTATATAGGGGTAGCGTCTTGTGTGCTAATGAAGCAATTGATCTCGCAAAGAAAACTGACGGTAGCTGCACGTTATTCTAGGTGGATTTTCAGAAGGCATTTGACTCTATACATTGGACTTTTATACGAAATATGATGGAAGCAATGGGGTTTCACTCAAAATTCAGGAATTGGATCAGATCATGCATAAGTCCAGTGTCAGTCTCAATACTAATCAATGGCTCTCCAACAGGTCAGATATTCCCTCAAAAAGGATTGAGACAGGAAGATCCATTATCTCCGTATCTATTTCTAATAGCTGCAGAAGGAATCAATCTACTACTCAGAAAGGCTACAAATATGGCACTGCCACTGGGTTTCTTATGGACGCTCAGAGACTCTCTACATTGCAGTATGCCGATGACACAATTATCTTTGGCAAAGGAAATGAACAGGATATCATATGCATAAGAAATGTTCTCAGGTGGCTAGAGGCTTTATCAGGGTTAAAAGTAAATTACCATAAGAGCAAACTTTATGCCATCAATATCTCTACAACATAAGCTACAAGACTTGCTAGCATATTATTTTGTCAAGTGGAAAAGCTACCAACAAAATATTTGGGACTATCAATAGGGGGAATTCATCAGCGTATAACCTTATGGGATCCAGTCATAAACTCAATCAAAAGAAGACTACAACTATGGGAGACTAAATATCTATCATTTGGAGGCAGGTTAATATTGATCAAAGCAGTTTTGAGCCACCTTTCAGTCTACTACATGTCTATGTTTTGAGCACCAAAGGCTGTCTTACATAAAATAACTCAGCTACAAAGGCAATTCTTATGGGGAGGCCAACAGAGAAGGAGAAAGCATGGATATCTTCGGATAAGATAACTCAGAAAAAAGAAAATGGAGGATTGGGAGTAATTGAATTGGAATCATTCAATGAAGCATTATTGCTTAACTGGGGGTGAAAAATCATGACAGAAACAAGCAACTGCTGGTCTGATCTAATTAAGTATAAATATGGAAGGATTCCTCGCACAATCTATTTTGAAGATCAGGGTATATTAAGCTCATCAAGAGCCTTATTGTAGTGGAAACAATTGATAAGAAAGATTAGATATTAAGACTGGTTTAGCAACAATATCATCAGAAGAATGGGTGATGGCAGAAATAATATGTTTTGGGATGATAAGTGGATTGGATAGAATAGACTCTGTGAGAAGTATGATAGGCTCTATCCCATTGCAGGAGACATTCTCAATAATAACTAACAAAATTGCATGGCAGAGGGATAATGGGACATGGAGAAGACCATTATTCACCTATGAATTGACATTACTAGTTCAACTACAACAGGAGATTATAGAATACATCTCAGAGCAGACCGAAGACTATTGGCTATGGAATAATGAAGGAGGAGGAATATACACGATAAAAAATGCATACCAGCTAATCCAAAGAGCAAAGGGGTTGAATCTTCCTTCAAACTCTGTACTATCTTCTATTTGCGATGGAATTACTCCACTCAAGATTGCAGCTTTCAATTGAAGATTACTGCAAGGAGGCATTCCCACACTGACAAATTTTCAGGCAAAAAATATACAACAACAAAGTCAGCAAATCAGATATGCAAACTATGCCATCGTGAAAATGAATCTGTAAAACATTTGTTTGCAACATGTGAATGGACATACAGTCTATGGATGAAGATCTACAAGTGGCTACAACAAACAATGGTATTGCATGCAAATCCTGTCACCAATTACAGTGGACATATGTTCTTAGCAAGAAGAGCAAAGCAAAAGAAATATTTGAGAATTTTATGGTTAATCACAAATTGGGAGATCTGACTATACCGGAATGGAGTCATATTTAAATATGATTGCAAATCTATGAAACAAATTATGGAACAAATCCACCTCCATAGTTGGGCAGTGATCAAGGCAAAGAAGTAATCAGACAGATACGGCTTCATAGATTGGATCAGATATCCGTTAATTATTATGAATTGAAGAAGATGTGATAGATATGGGCTATTCGTAATAATGGGGTTTATCTGCCCATTAAAACCTAATGGCAATATTGTATTCTTTAATTCATTTTAATAAAAAAAATCCTCAACTAAAACTTTTTTTTAGCACGTATTCATAATGCAATCCAATACAAAGGTGGACTGAGGGGCTGAGTGGTCTTAGGCCCACCTACCTAAAATAAATTTGGCCCCTACAATTTTGGAGTCTGATACAATAATTTTATTTTTAACCCAAAATATTGTGACATGGACCACTGCTATTGGTCCCAAAAAAAATTTTTTTTTTTGGGTACAATTTTTTTTTTTCGCCCGGTGACGTGGACGACTCTGATTGGTCCAATTTTAATTTTTTTTTTTTATTTTGTTGGTATAAATTTTAGTCATTTTGCATGTGCTGGTGTATTTTTTGTTCCCCGTGCCATGACGGCACGGGCAACGGTCCACGTGGCCACACGGTTCCTACAGTAACCAACTGCTAATTTTTTTTTTTTTTTTTTTGGGTCCAAATTTTTTTTTTTTCGATCGGGTGACGTGGACGACTCTGATTGATCCAAATTTTTTTTTTTCAAACTTTTTTTTTTTTAATTTTTTTATTTTGTTGGTACAAATTCTAGGGTTCGTTGACCACGGATGAGCTTCCCATGATTAATAAACCCTTCACGCATAACCATTTTGCATGTGCTGGTGTATGTTTTGGTCCCCGTGCCATGAGGGCACGGGCAATAACTAGTAATCAATCATTTTAGCAAGCCTCTTCAGTTTTCACTACTGTCTGAGTGACTGGGCCATCCAACTTTATATATTTCCTAAAATAATTTATTCTTTCAACTTCACTAATATATATATATATTAGATTAAATGGACACCATTTTAGATATTAAAAGTTTATATTTAGGATCCGTAAGATTTAGAGTTTGGGGTTTATGATTTAAATTTTAGGATTTAAGGTTTATATTTTTGAAATTGGGGCTTATTCTAGACCCTAAAAACTAAAAACCTAAACCCTATACCCTAATACTTAGGACCCTAAATATAAACTTTTAATAAAATAGTATTGGGAACATGTCCCATATTTAATTGGTTATGAGCTTTAACGCCTAGGAAATTCAGAACCCTTCTCCAGAACCCTCGCCGTCACACAGCGGCGGCTGCGCAGTGGTCCATCATCCTTCAATGGAGGACGTTTGTGAGGGCAAAGACTTTTCGTTTCCCGCCCAAGAAGAGAAGATACTCGCCTGGTGGGACGAGATTGATGCCTTCAAAACGCAGCTGGAGCGAACCAAACAGTTCCCGGAGTATATTTTCTACGACGGCCCGCCGTTTGCCACCGGCCTACCTCATTATGGACATATTTTAGCCGGCACGATCAAAGACATTGTGACCCGGTTTCAATCGCAGACCGGTCATCATGTGACCCGGAGATTCGGGTGGGATTGTCATGGGTTACCTGTGGAGCATGAGATTGATCAGAAATTAGGGATTAAGAGTAGAGAGGATGTGATCAATATGGGGATTGGGAACTATAACGAAGAGTGCAGGGGAATTGTGCAGAGGTATGTCGGTGAGTGGGAGAAGACTGTGCTCAGAATGGGACGGTGGATTGATTTTAAAAACGATTACAAGACCATGGATTTGAGCTTCATGGAGTCTGTATGGTGGGTTTTTGCTCAGTTGTTTCAGAAAGGCCTCGTCTATAAAGGTTTCAAGGTTTGATTTTATATTTATATATATACACACATACATATATTTATGTTTAACTTATCAACTAGAGAGCTTCAGTCGAATGCTTTAAATGGTTTTTGGATGTTAAAGAAGTTGTACGCGATAGTCGAATCTTATCTGAGTCATTCATAGAGAGGAGCAACATAGTTGGTAGTGAAACTTTAACTTGGTTAAAAATACAATTGAGTCATTCTTTTATTGTTGGGTTACAGATTTGAAACTTGAAAAGCCAACTGCTATGGACGGAGATTCCACTATATTTCCCCTTTAACAATCTTGCAGAGAATTATTTGCTTCTGCATGCTAATAAAGACAAACCTGAAAAGTTTTGGCAGTTGCACCATGAAATGTAATAAGTTTGTGATCATGTTGTACTTCTTTCTTACCTTCCAAAATCTTTCTCTATGAGACCGTCTTATATTTTCATATGATGTTCTCTATCTCTTGGAGAGAAGGAATTGAACTTTGGTGGTCTGGAATGAAACATTTATCACTATATACAGGAACGGGACATAACCAATATAGAACTCTTTTGGCTTTGTTGGAGAGATTTGCCTTCTATGTTGTCGCAATTATCAACTGGCAAGTGATGTGATTTTTGTTTATGCTACCTTTGCAGGTTATGCCATACAGTACTGGTTGTAAAACTCCATTATCTAATTTTGAAGCCAATTCCAACTACAAGGAAGTTCCGGACCCTGAAATAATGGTAGCTTTTCCTGTAATTGATGACCCAGATGATGCAAGTTTTGTTGCGTGGACCACAACACCTTGGACGTTGCCTAGCAACTTGGCTCTTTGTGTCAATGCTGATTTTGTGTATGTTAAAGTACGCAACAAGTCCAATGGAAAAGTCTATGTGGTTGCCGAGTCACGTTTGTCAGAGCTTCCAGTTGAGAAGGCAAAGAAAGGTTTATCTGATGGAGCTACTAATCATTCAGATAATTCAAATTCGAAGCCCAAGTCTGGTGGTGGCAAAGCTAAGAATGTTGAGACATATGAAATATTGGATAAATTTTCTGGGGCTTCACTGGTGGGTAGGAAATACGTCCCCTTGTTTGGTTACTTCGATGACTACTCTCAGGTTGCGTTTAAAGTTGTTGATGATGGCTATGTAACTGATGACAGCGGTACAGGCATTGTTCATTGTGCTCCTGCTTTTGGTGAAGATGATTACCGTGTTTGCATGAAGAATGGCATAATTAGCAAGGGTGAAAACCTTGTTGTAGCTGTGGATGATGATGGCTGTTTTACCGAGAGAATTGTTGAATTTAGCAAGCGCTATGTCAAGGATGCTGACAAAGACATTATCCAAGCAGTGAAAGAGAAAGGCAGGCTCGTAAAATCTGGAAGCTTCACGCATAGCTATCCTTTTTGTTGGAGATCTGATACACCTCTCATCTATAGGGCAGTGCCGAACTGGTTTGTTGCTGTGGAAAAGATTAAAGATCAATTGCTAGAAAATAACAAACAGACGTATTGGGTGCCAGACTTTGTGAAGGAAAAACGCTTTCACAATTGGCTTGAGAATGCTAGAGATTGGGCTATCAGTCGAAGCAGGTTTTGGGGTACTCCACTTCCATTATGGATTAGTGATGATGGAGAGGAGATTGTGGTCATGGATTCCATTGAGAAACTAGAAAAGCTTTCTGGTGCCAAGGTGACCGACTTACATCGCCACAAAATTGACCATATCACAATCCCTTCAAGTCGTGGTCCTAAATTTGGTGTTCTTCATCGGGTGGAAGATGTGTTTGATTGCTGGTTTGAGAGTGGATCTATGCCGTATGCTTATATCCATTATCCATTTGAGAATGTGGAGCTGTTTGAGAGAAACTTCCCAGGGCATTTTGTGGCTGAAGGACTAGATCAAACTCGAGGATGGTTCTATACTCTCATGGTTCTGTCAACTGCACTTTTTGGAAAACCTGCATTCAGAAATCTGATTTGCAATGGACTTGTATTGGCAGAGGACGGGAAGAAAATGAGCAAGAGATTGAAAAACTATCCTCCACCTTCTGAAGTCATAAATGATTATGGAGCTGACGCATTACGATTATACATTATAAACTCTCCTGTAGTCCGTGCTGAACCTTTGCGTTTTAAAAAGGATGGGGTATATAGTGTGGTAAAAGATGTTTTCTTGCCATGGTATAATGCTTATAGGTTCCTTGTGCAAAATGCTAAGAGGCTTGAAGTTGAGGGCCTTGCACCATTTACTCCCATTGATCAAGAGATTCTTCAAAAGTCGTCAAACGTGCTCGATCAGTGGATTAACTCAGCAACTCAGAGTCTAGTCCATTTCGTGCGGCAAGAAATGGATTCCTACAGATTGTACACCGTGGTTCCTTATCTCCTAAAGTTTCTGGACAACTTGACAAATATATATGTTCGGTTCAATCGGAAGAGGCTAAAAGGTCGTACAGGGGAGGGTGACTGCAGAACTGCTCTTTCCACTCTATATTATGTGCTTCTAACTGCATGTAAATCTATGGCTCCATTCACACCATTCTTTACTGAAGTCCTTTATCAAAATCTGAGGAAAGTTAGCAAGGGTTCTGAAGAAAGCATCCACTACTGCAGCTTCCCTGCTGTAGAAGGTAAGGGAGGGGAACGCATCGAAGAAAGTGTCAGTCTAATGATGACAATTATAGATATGGCCCGTAACATTAGAGAACGCCATAATAAACCTCTCAAAATGCCGCTTAAAGAAATGGTGATTGTACATCCTGATGCTGACTTCTTAGCTGACATTGCTGGTAAACTTAAGGAGTATGTCCTGGAGGAGCTTAATGTAAAGTCTTTGGTTCCATGCAATGATGCTTTGAAGTATGCAACCTTGCGCGCAGAGCCTGACTTCAGTGTACTGGGAAAAAGACTTGGTAAATCCATGGGAGTTGTTGCAAAGCAAGTAAAAGCCATGTCAACTGAAAATATATTGACTTTTGAGAAATCTGGAGAGATTACAATTGCAGGACATGTTTTGAAGCTCAGTGATATCAAGATCACTCGTGAGTTCAAGCCTCCTGGTGATGCGAAGGTAGAAGATATGGATGCTAAAGGAGATGGTGACGTCTTGGTTGTTTTGGACCTGCGTGGCGATGATTCATTGGTTGAGGCTGGAGTTGCACGTGAGATTGTAAACCGAATCCAGAAGTTGAGGAAGAAAGCTGCACTTGAACCCACTGACTTAGTGGAGGTCTTCTTTAAATCTTTGGATGAAGAAACAACAAATCCTCAGGACATTTTTTACTCCCAGGAAGAATACATCAGAGGCACACTTGGTTCTTCGTTGCTTCCGTTTGATCTGATTCCACCTCATGCTGTAGTTCTTGCGGAAGAGAATTTCCATGGGATCTCAAATCTCTCTTTCACCATCACTTTGACAAAACCATCTCTAACCTTCAACTCTGAGGCTATTGCTGCACTTTATGGTGGCAACACGAAGTTTGCAAATGGATTGCAAAGTTACTTTTTGATGAGAGATCCCCATAATCTGAAGGCAGAGTTTCAACAAGGAAAGGGTAAGTTAAAAGTTGGCTGCATTGAAGGTCTACCTCCTGTTGAAGTCGTTTTGGGTTTGCATGTGTTCACGTCTGTTGGTGATCATTACTCAAGCTCAAGGGCTGCCCTCTAATGATTATTGGGATTTCACAACCAATTTACTTATTCGGATTTTACTGTAATATTTAAATTTCATGTTTACCAATGTCGGAAGAATAGGACCAAAGTTTGTACTACGTTTTGAGCGGTTCTCCTCTCGGACCAATGGCATTATTAGTAATAACGGTAGTGATAATAGTGGGCGGCAACCGTCACCGGACAAGGTGTTGGTCGATGAAAATTCCTCTCACCATCGGGTTGGTAGACACCCTAATTATTATGTATATTTTTGTAATAAGTATGAAAATAAATCTGTAGATACTACTTCAAGGTGTAAAGTGCAAACTATGTTTAAACAGAGTAACCAATTTGTAGGTGAGGTGCAAGTACAACAAAATGTCCAATTGCAATCTGCGAATGTCCTAAACCTTTCTCTGCATTCTAACCATAATCCAAGTACATACTGGAAGGGATTGCTTTTCCCAGTATTCATATTCCTTTCGAGACCTGCAATGAAGATTGAGTAGGGTTTAGGGTTTTATGAACACCGGTGAAACATATTCACTTCCGAATCCATAAGTGTCCAAATGCGTTATCCTTCTTTCGCGCTCATCTTGAACTTTGTTATCATGTCCTTCCTAACATTGTGTTTGCATTATTTGCATCGTATATATGGTAACCCCTTTTTTCCATCCGTAGTCACATGCTTCCATCGCTTGATAGATTGGCCACAAACCTGTTGACAAAATTAGCAAGCATGCAGATATTACTCTTGAAAAAAGTTGTCCCCCAACTTTTGGGGATAAAGTTTATGTTGAATTTTTTTAAAAATAAAAATATATATATGTATTTTCAATTGCAATTTTAATTTTGGGCCCATGAATTTATATTGATTGACTCGGCCCCTACTCCAACCATTGTGGGTGAAAAATGAAAATCAACAAAACTAATGCATCAACATAAAAGTAAAATGTAATGCCTACCTGTTGCCACAATAATGAAAAGTGTTCAGGATAGTTAGCGTTTCTTGTGAATTAGGACTGCAGTACGACAGATAAATAATATAACACAAGAATGATAGGGGCAAGAAACACAAAAAAGATGAGCCGAGTATTTAACATTAATCTCCATATGTTTAACAGCAATCAATCCCAACTGTTCATCCATTTTACTTGTACATATTTGCGCCGATGTGCAAGTTTTCATTAAGAGAAAATTTCCTGCAATTAATGTTTCAAG
The DNA here is from genome assembly GCA_028565015.1 of Pinguicula moranensis. Taxonomy (NCBI): domain Eukaryota; kingdom Viridiplantae; phylum Streptophyta; class Magnoliopsida; order Lamiales; family Lentibulariaceae; genus Pinguicula; species Pinguicula moranensis. Next base: position 218,424 of record JAOWBN010000001.1, on the reverse strand, counting down.
TTTTATCATTTCTCTAAGTTTTCCCTGTAGTTTGGTCAACAGGAAGTTCTCCTCCGGCAATTTAAGCCGGAGTTCGATCAAAATGAATGTGAAGGGAAATACAGAAAGTCTCTTTATTTCCTTCCTCGAGGTGTATGACAACCTCCATGGTAAAATCAATGGAGGTTTGAGGGTTTAGTTAGAAGAAAATCATTATTCTGACTATTCAATTACAGGCCGTTTACATCTCTATTTATAGAGCTAATACAAAATGGATAAGCTAGTTGAAATCAAGACTATGTTACGGCCATATCTTTCCTGGCTGATGAAGCTGCATCAGCTGCTGTAGTAGTGGCAACAGTGTATACACGCATTTGAGTAATAAATGAATCGTTCGTTCTTTTGATTTCAAGTCTTGCGTCGTTAAAGCTAACTGCCATCATTGTTATTTACAAGACTGTCTTGAGAGATTTACACAAATTGCTTTACCATGAACATGAACTGTAATTTTTCTTGGTTCAGATAAACAAGAATGTCTCAATTATTTGATGCAGCTGATTTTAAATCATTTTCTATCCGTTTAATAACACAATACATCAGACTATACATATGAAATAAATCAAAATAGATGACACAACGTCTGTATTAAGAAGCAAACGTTTGTCTTGATTATTGATCCAGCTGATTTAAAATCTTGCGCGGTTTCAATTCATTGCCATCACTGCCATCTACAACACCTTCAGTTCCCTGATTGTTTGCAGCAATGTGGTTGATGCCA
>JAOWBN010000001.1:201578-217567 GCA_028565015.1 Pinguicula moranensis | reverse complement strand
ATACACATGGTAGTTGGAGAATATTGATGTTGGATGATCACATATCTCAGCAAGTGGAGTATAAGATGTTCCCAATAGTAACACGGGTAAGTCAGATGGCAATTCCTCCAACAATGTCCGCAGTACAGCTCTGAGTTGATCATGAGCCTGAAAACATAAATGCTTTATCCCGTCACAAAGGACAACAGCTATTCTTAGTCAAAATGAAGTGAAGAGATTAAAATGTATCCATAAATCAGTTTGTGGAACTAATCTGATCCAATAATCACTAAAAGATGAATAAACATGCACCCACACTCTCCCACCAGAGGTGGAACTGAGGTAAATACAATATGGATGGATTAGTTCTCCTGGCTTCACCAAAGACATGCACCAATGCCTCTTCAGGAGTTTTGGCACCAGGATTAGAAAGCAATGATGGTAGCGCAAGAGAGTGAACAGGGAACTTCTCCAGCTCATGTAAAACAGCAGGGGCAATGTGGTCCTATAAGACTAAAGCAGTAAGTATACTTAGTAAAGGACAAGTCTTTTTATAATTAATACAACAAAGAAATTCTAGGACAATTACCAGCCCGACATCAATATCACCATGGAGTAAGAGCCTAGGCCGATAGACAAGAGATATTGCAGATCCATAAGAAAGCATTGAAATTTTGGTGACCTCTGATGAAACGGAAAGAGCAGGGAAAATGTCAGAAATTATACTCATAGCTTGCTGTAGATGCCTTTCAAGGCATGGCGAGACAACTGGTGATAATGGCCTAGAGTTCACGATTGAGCCTCTGTGAGCTGCAGGAGTTATTGCAGACATGGCTTCTACAAAATGGTACTTTTCTACCCTCACGGAATCAACATCAATTAAAAACTTGTCGTCGCTGGTGTAGACTTGAGGATACTTTTCACGAAAAGCACGTATTGCAGCCTCGGTACATAAAGCTTTAAGATCAGCGCCACAATACCCAACACAACTAGCTGCAAGCTCCAATTTTAGCTCCTTCGAAGGAGGTTGCTTCCACTTGCGAGTATGTATATCTAGAATTTCGGTACGTGCTTCACAACCAGGCAAAGGAAAGTTGAACTCACGATCAAATCTCCCAGGGCGCCTTAAGGCTCCATCAATGGCATCCACTCTGTTGGTTGCTCCTATCAAGACTACTTGTCCACGAGAATCTAGACCATCCATTAAGGCGAGTAATGTAGATACAATTGAATTATGGATTTGCTCTTGTTTGCTAGACCTCACAGGAGCAAGCCCATCTATTTCATCAAAGAAGATTATGGAAGGTTGGTTCTTTTGAGCCTCTTCAAATAACATTTTCAGTTGCCTTTCAGCTTCGCCAACCCACTTGCTCAGAACATCAGCACCTTTTCTCATATAAAAGCTGACCTTTTGGCCCGCCTTTGAAGCAGCACATGCCAATGCTCTAGCAATCAATGTCTTGCCAGTGCCAGGAGGACCGCATAGCAGGACTCCCCTGGGTGGGGTAATGTTGTAGCTTGCAAAGAAGTCCGGGTATAACAGTGGGAAGAATACCATTTCCTTCAGAGAATCAATATACTCTGACAGACCACCTATATCATCAAAACTTACAGTCTCATCAATTTGAACAGGCTGAATATCAGCTCCTCCTTTGGAGCTTGGACCAGCAGTTTGAATACCAGAGGTTAGATTAGAAAGCAAATCATTTTGATGTCCCCAACCAGAGGAAGCAACATTTAAACCCCATGCTGCTGTCCCTTGGATATCTAGTCCCCCAAGCAGCCAAGGAGGCCCAGATCGGTTGCCACTTCTCCCCCAAAGTACTGGAGGACCTTGATCAAGCTCATCCACTAGAAGTGAATCATCAGAATCTTCAGTGCGTGCCACACGATGACGTTTATGGACTCGCGAGCCACCCCTCCTCCCATCCCGCCCTACTTTGGTACCCATCCCCTGATGAAGTATCCTGCGTGGAGATCTTGGAATTTGCTTGCTCTGTTCAACAGAGAGTCTGGCAACATCTGCACGATTCCGGAGATCATATCGCCGCCTACCCTCTTGCTCTTCACCCTCTTCAATGTCTTCATCATCACCATCTTCCTCACCATCTTCACCATCATCCTCACCAGCACCCTCATCTTCATCTTCACCATTATCAGCATGATTATCCACCATATTTTTTGTATTTTCTGGTTGATTATTGTCAATTTTTTCATCCGATGTACTTTGTTCCTCATCGGACTGTATACTTAACCTTTCTCTTGAACCTGCTCTCAGTCGCCTAGGTCGAAGTCCTTCACGCCGAGGTCTTAACCCTTCACGCCGTGTTGTCAACTCGTCTAGACTTGCACTATTATGACTTAATTGGTCCCTTGATCGTCGATACCTAGGAATCTGACATAAGTTGCCTGTACGTTTAGTATGAATAAAACACGGAAAAGATCCATTATACGTATGGAACAACTTAAGTCCAAAAACAGTTGAAACCAAAACACATAGACTAAAAACATAAGCATGTTGCTATTCTTAAATATGCTTCACCATTAAGTCATTGTTCTCAGTTCCAGAACTAGCTGTGTACTCTTCGAGATTAATAGGAACCCTCCTCTTCCTCGTAGAGCGTCTAAGATTGGTTGCCACTGACTGCAACAAGTCAACAGCAACATGCTTTATCAAACATTTACGCAATTACATAATTATAACCATGCAAAGGTCGAATTGAACATTACCTCTGTTTACAATGGTTAGTGAATATGATTGTGTTGATTAATTACAATGCAAACAAGCTAGATCATGACAACTAATAAATTTCCATGAGAATCACCACTGTGCATACAAGACAAGCAAATAAGCAACATTCCATACACTTGCTTTTGATGTTCTCTTTTGACCCAGGATTTTGGCTATTTCAGCAGGATCTTCAGTCCTTGTTTTTGCCATTTTCCTCTTAGATCGTAGGGCAGGGGAACCGTACATGAACCGGCGATTATAGAACTTTGGCCTGCTCCTGAGCCTATCACTAGTTCGGACTGGCCGTGAGCCAGGTTCATCCTCTTCAACTGATTTTTTGCCGTACATTTGACACCAATTACTCTCTTGCCATGAACTATATACACAGAACCTAGGGAGGTATTACAACTGTTTACAAACAGTGAACAAAAACTGAATGAAACATCTAGAATCATAACAGCATATGATTAAACAAGATATGCCATATTTTACATTTTTTTCAATGCCTCCTCTAGGAAATGGATAAAGATACTCATTAACTGTAGTCTTGATTCCCCTGTTTAATCCCAGAAAATCTTCACTTTTTGATTGGTTTGAGGAAGGATTGGTAAAATTACTTGGTGACTTATGGCACCACAAGTGCCACGGAATTATGACATTTCCTTTGAATTCAAAATTTTCTATCAAACTTCTGAAGCAAATAGTCTGACATCATAAATTGTGCGTGGTTCAGAATTCTTACCATTCAAATTACAAATAAATCTTGCCAGCTGAGCTTCCTCCAAGAAATTAAATTCTCTGCTAAATCAATTCCACCAACTGTAAGCACCACGGCAGATTAAGCTCAAAAACCTTTACTCTAAACCTGTTCCAGCGATCAAAAAATCAAGGGAGTTATCTTTAAAAAAATAATCTCACCATTACGAGGAAATAAAAGGTTGCTTTTCCAATTTTAAACCAAATAATAACAAAAAATATGAGCGAGAAACAACGACGACCTAAGAAATAAAAAAGTACCACGATTTAAAATAGCATTTTCAAAGGAGGAGAACGTACATCTTCATGCATGATGCGCCCACTGAATTGCAGAAAGTATGGCACAATAGATGGAAAATCAGCAGAATTAATTTGGTAGTAACGAAGCTGATTACGATAATGAGGATAACGTGAGTTGAAAATGTTTAAGAAACACATAACAAAAAAAGGTTGCCAAAACTACAAAATAAACTATGATTTCACCTTTGACGAAAGTCATCTGTACTGTCGAGTTCGAAGGAGAAGTGCGAAAACTGGAGGGCTGGCGTGGCGATACACAGACAGAGAAAGAGTGGGGAAGTGAGATTTTTTATACTAATCCTATAACAGTAAATTGTAAAATATAAAAATAATGAAACTTTTTAATAGGAATTTTGGTCGCGTTATTGGGCCAGATCTTGTAGCAGACTGGTCAGCCACTTTATTGGGCTTATGGATGGTATGATGGTAAGTAAAACTTGGGTCAACAAAATTTCGGTGACCTCAGTATATTGATTAGCTTTTATATATGACCCCCTGAATTGGGCAGGCAACTTCACAATTCACAATTCACAATTCACAGAGAAAATCTGGAATTCTACACGAAATCGTGTTTGCTTATTGCAGAGGACCGAAGAGAAACTCACCTTTTAATCGTCCAGAAGATTTTTTTGCGTGCACAAGCTCGGTATGCACAAATCGATCGTCATCATCTTCAGATACCGGAGAAGTTGGGAGGGATGCAAACAGAGGCCTACCCTGGGTGGTGTGGAAACTGATTGATTTAGTGTCAAATGGAGAAGCAAGGATCCGGTTCGCGGGAACTGCAATGCGTGGGGAGGCTCGAAATCGCGAGACCCAACCCCGCGGGTTTTCTATGCGGAGCCATACCCGTGTCCACCAATGAATCTTTCCAGGAATTTACCTCCTCCGACCTCGTACCGTCTTCTGACACGTATGTGAATTCTCCGAGCTTGAGTGAGGATGCTAGCTAGTTGCGTCAGCAATTTCTGGGCTTCCTAGTTCGGAAAATTTGATGCCAAGTTGTGATTTTTTTTAGATTCTTGGAAAGATTAGATGCATTTTTCCTTTCTATTCAAAAGAAAAATGTTGCAGTTCTCATTCTGACTTAGGGCCCTTTTTTTCCGACTTGATACCTCATTTAAAATGCTGCGTAGTATATTTTAGTGGGCGCTACGATTTTTTTAATTAAATTCACGTTTTTCTTATTGATTTGATAAGGGTATCGGTTACTTTTCTTGTTTGGCATATACCTCCCTGTATGTGAGTGAGAGGTGGTGGTGCTTATAACAAATAACATCTTTTTAACTTGCAACTGTGTTTTCATCTTCACCTGTATGCTTAATGAAAAATAATCAGTCAGTAGAGTTGCTTAGGATTTGAAATGTGGAGTTTATTGTTTGATTCTATTGCTGCTTTCTATAATCCTCTAATGTGTCCTCCAAGAATATCTTGCTTGTCCAAGTCTCTTTAGTTGTGTAGTTTTATTTGTTTTCAAAGTTGGCAATATAGGATAAGCGCTCCGAGATATCAGATGATTCCTACAGAAACGGACCTGCATGCACTTCCTTTTATCTCAAGGTTACCCGAAAAGGGGCTTCCAGTTGCGGGAAGGCAGTTTAGGGGAAATGAAGGTAATGATTTTTCCACTTGTAGAATACCCATGTAAGATCACATTAATAATAGAAAATATAGCAGCACGTGTAAATCTGCTAAGTGTAATAATCTAAGATATGCTACAATAGCAGATAAAAGAGAGCATTTTAGGAGGACACTTAACTTTTTATGCTGATAATGATGGTTTTGTGTTATATTGCATGTGTATTGTGAATATTTTACTTAATGCATGCATGTTAGGGTGTTCTTTATAAAATCTTTCTTAAACTGTCAAAATTTATGTTGACCATGGAGGGATAATTTTGAATTGGCTTTTTCTTGTGGTATCCATAAGAGCAGCATTACTGCTGTTACATCTTGTGCTCATGCTAGCAGATTCATCATGGCAAGGTGGCTCCGTGGTGTCAAGTATTGCAAGGAAAGGACAGGAGCTTGCTGTATGTGGAATGGTAGATTATGGAGATGAGATAGATGTAATTGCACCAGCTGATGTTTTAAAACAAATATTTAAGATACCGTATTCCAAGGCTCGACTATCGGTTGCAGTTCATCGTGTTGGAAGGACACTTATACTTAATAATGGGTAAGATTTTGAACTAAGCATTTGCCATTTCCATCTTTTAGATGCTGCGGTTCTCTAATGCTATTTGACAGGCCTGATACCGAAGAGGGAGAAAAGCTTATCCAAAGACAAAACCGTCAGCCTAAATGTGTAGATCAGTCCTTGTTTCTGAATTTTGCCATGCATTCTGTAAGAATGGAGGCTTGTGATTGCCCACCTCACCGCATTATTCCGTCTGATGAGCAGATTAGTTCACCTGTTTATTCCCATAAGTACCAACCACATGAAGAGCACCAAATGCAAGGGCATGGTTCCTATAAGCGGCATGATGGCATTACTCAAGGGGGAGGATATAGATATGACCGTGAATTTATACAGGAAAGGGAAAATCTTTATGTGGGAAAGAATAATAATAAGGGATGTAAAGGTCGTGAAACAATCAAGAAGGCACCGGAGGTTAAAGAAAAGCCTAGGTGCTCCATGCAAGAATCTGAAAAATATGTGAAAGTCGACGAAGATGGTTTTTTGAGAGTGTTCTTTTGGCAATTTCACAATTTCCGCATGCTTCTGGGTAGTGACTTGCTTGTCTTCAGTAATGAGAAGTATGTTGCCGTGAGCTTGCATTTGTGGGATGTCTTACGGAAGGTTGGTTTAAACATGAACGGAATTAGTGTCTCATTAAGGAATCAATTTTTTTTGGTTGCTTTGTTCTCGTTTACCTGGTTTCCAGTTTTTTTTACTTTGTCCAATGCATTTACAGGTGACTCCACTAACTTGGCTTGAAGCTTGGCTCGACAATTTTATGGCAAGCGTTCCAGAATTGGCCATTTGCTATCATCAGGGTGGTGTTGTCCAAGGTTATGAGCTCCTAAAAGCTGATGATATTTTTCTATTAAAGGGTATATCTGATGATGGAACTCCTGCTTTTCATCCCCGTGTCGTTCAACAAAACGGTCTAGCTGTTATGAGGTTTCTTCAGGAGAACTGCGAGCAAGAACCTGGTGCTTACTGGGTATTATTTTTTAAACACATTGATATAATATTTTGGTAAGAAATTTATCTCAGTTCCATGGTTTATATACTGCAGTTATATAAAAGTGCTGGTGATGATGTCATCCAGCTGTTTGATCTTTCCATCATCCCTAAAAACCGCAGTTCAGATGGCTATCATGATAGCTCTGGCTCTTTGCCATCATTGATTTACGGAGGGAAAAGTGATTCTATGCTTTCCCTTGGCACTTTGTTGTACCGTATTGCACACAGACTCTCACTCTCACAGGTATGCTGCAAATGGACCATCACTCTTTCTATAGTATACCATCTTTTGTTTCTAAATTAATGTTCTTTTGCAGTCTGCCATTAACAGGGCAAAGTGCGCTAGGTATTTCCAGAAATGTTTGAATTTGCTCGAAGATCCAGATCATTTAGTATGTTCTTGTTTCGAATATTCTTGTATATTTGTCTGTTCCTTATATATGAAAATAGTTCTGAGTGAGGGGTACTGTGAATAGGTGGTTCGTGCGCTTGCTCATGAACATTTCGCGCGGCTCCTTTTAACTTTTGATGAAGAATTAGAGTTGGTACCTGCAGTGTTACCAGTGGAGGCAGAAGTTACATTTTCTGATCCCTTTGAGTTTATGACTGGCTTGTCTGCAACAGCTGTACAAAATGTGTTTTGCCCCTTTGTTATCACGGACGAGCCAACTGAAGATGTGGGCACTCAGCTAGACTTAAGACGAGAAAATTCTCCTGATGTATCATTTCTCCATAACATAGCCTCCCCAATAGTGCCTGAATTATTAGGCATACATGAGGCAAATGATGATACATTGCGTGTTTCAGATGATGAATTTATAGTTTCTAATGTAACAAAGAAGACGAATGATGGTGTTGAGAGTCCTGCGGATCCACTAGCCTCTAAGCTGGCTGCAATACATCACGTCTCTCAAGCCATCAAGTCTCTAAGATGGACTAGGCAACTGCAGATTACCAGATCAGAGATAAACCTTGAAAATGAAGCTGAAGATGACGTGCATTCTGTGGATTTCTCGATGTGTGTCTGCGGAGTCACGGACTGTATTGAAGTTTGTGATATTTTGGAATGGCTTCCGACATCAAAAATTGATGACAAATTGTTGAAACTTGTCCTACTGCTTGGTGAATCATATTTGGCCCTTGGCCAGGCATATAAAGATGATGGTCAGCTTTGTCAAGCTTTGAAGACCATAGAATTGGCTTGTTTGGTCTATGGATCAATGCCTCAGGACACAAGATACATCTCTTCCATTATTTCTAACTCGGAATTTAACAGTAGAAGGGAAAGTCTGGAATCCTCTTCGGTTTATGATTATATATCTACAAATGGTTTGTCTTCAAAGTTCATTTTCTGGGCTAAGGCATGGTCCCTCGTTGGGGATGTGTTTGTTGAGTTATACTTAAAGAATGATCAGGATCTCACGAGGCAATCAAATAAGAACAACTGTGCAGAGGACTTGAAAATGTCATCTGAAGTATTGAGGGAGTTCAGAAGGCTCAAGAAGAAGTTAGGCCAGTTTAATCAGAACTGCAGTTCTTGTTCTTTGATAAATTGCAGCTGCCATAGTGAACGGGCCACCAGTGGTAATAGTGCTAGCAGCAGTGGGAGGGATCAGCGTTCGTCAAGTTATGGAAGAAAGCAAAATAAGAAAGGGAGAAATAGCTACACACATGCTGGTGTCGACAATAATGTTTTTCCTCTTATATTGGAACCCCAAAACATTTTTGGTGCTGCAAACATGGACCATCTCAAAAGTGATACCAGCACAGGAGCTTGTACATTATCAGATCCAGTTGAGAAAATGTACTTGGCAGCTGCCAATTCCATACGATATGATGGTCCTAAAAAGGCCACTAATGCAGGTTTAACAGCAGATGCTCCTCTGGACATTGCTTTGGGGGAAAAGACTGCAGCTAAAGGAAGTGGTGGTATATTCAAGTACTTGAGGAATTCTGTAACTGGAAATACAGATTGTATTCTCTCTTCCGCCCTTAACTGTTATGAAGAAGCGCAAAAGGCTATGGGTGCACTCCCTCCAAGCTCAGTAGATCAACAATCAGTGTTTAAAAAAAAAGGGTGGGTGTGCAATGAACTAGGAAGATATAGGCTGGAGATGAAGGATTTGGTAAAAGCTGAAACAGCTTTTTTGAAAGCAATTGATGCATTTAGACATGTAGGCGACCATGTCAATTCCATCCTTATCAACTGTAACTTGGGCCATGGACGGCGTGCCTTAGGGGAAGACATGGTAGCTGATATTGAAATTTTTAAGAAAGATGCCATGTTCCAAAATGCTTACATCCAGGCACTTGAGTCTGCCAAACTGCAATACAGACAAGCAATCAGGTATTATGCAGCTGCAAAGTCAGAGCTTAATGCTCTTGTTGAAGTAGCAGTTCCTGTGTCTAACAGCTTGAAGAATGAAGTGAACACACAATTTGCGCATACTTATCTTAAATTTGGCATGCTGTTATCAAGAGAAAACACTGTTGGGGTGGTTTATGAAAATGGTGTTCTGGAGTATTCCTCTAGTTCTGCACCCACTTATAGTTGGAATGAAAATAGAAAGCATGAAATATCTGCAAATGATGCCATCCGTGAGGCTTTGTCTGTGTATGAATCGCTGGGTGAGTTACGCAGACAGGAGGCTGCGTATGCTCATTATCAACTTGCTTGTTATCAAAGGGATTGCTGCTTGAGGTTCTTGGAGTTTGATCAAAAGAAACACAGTCTAGCTAAAGGTGATAGCAGTTCAAGTCAAAAGGTGAAACAGTATATTTCTCTGGCAGAACGGAATTGGCAGAAGTCCATTGATTTCTATGGGCCAAAGACTCACCCTGTAATGTACCTGACTATTCTCATTGATAGATCGGCTCTTCCTTTGAGGCTCTCAAGTTACCTTCATTCAAGCTCGGTAGGTTCTCTTTATGACCTTTGTGTCCCAACACCATTTTAATTTCTGGCTGATCCTCTTGTGAATTTTTTATCTTCTCTTTTGCAGAAGCATCATAATTGCACTGTTACGGGGGTTTAGTATTTTAGGGGGGGTTTCTACTCGTCATCTACATGCAACATAATGTTTCCTGCTTGTGTTGCAGATTCTTGAATCAGCCCTAAGTCACCTGCTCGAAGGGCGGCATGTGTCTGAAGATACTTCACTATACAACAAAAATGAAGAGATATGCGCAAAGTTTTGGAGTCAACTGCAAATGTTGCTGAAGATTATGTTGGCCACAACACGTTCAGCGAAACAAAACAAGTATCCTGACGGCCGTCAGCACACTCCTCCCATTAAAACCAGCGATGCTAAGAAACTTTCAGAGCTTTACAAGATCTCCTTGAAGTCCTCTGATTTCAGTCAATTGCATTGGATGCATAAGCTATGGAAAGAAACTTGATCCTGGTTTGGGAGCCATGTGGCGAAGTTTATTCCTTTCCATTGCCACATCTTTCGACGTAAGCAGTTGAGCTGCTTATATTACTTTTAGAAATGCAAGGAATGCCGAGAGCTTTGCCTGACAGGTTATTCGGTGCCATCTCCTAGAGTTCCGGTAGCTATTAGGCATACAAATTGATTTTCTGTACTATGAAGCAAGCTGACCTTGAGCAGTGATGTTGGCTGAACAATGTCAATCTAATGTAGACGATTTAACTAAAAAAAATCTAATGTAGACGAGTCTTACCAGAGTAAAGACGCATGATACCTGTATTGGTTTTAGCAGCAGACTTCATTTCTTCATCAAACTTCTTTAGTATTTTTTCAATTTATCTCTGCTATATAGAATCAACATTTTATGGAATTTAAATTACTATCTTCGCCGGTTTCCAAGACTCACCAGCTGTCACTCGCCATAGATAATTCCATGAATGTTTTTGAATTGGCAGAGAAGTTGAAGAATTGTTGTTATATATTGACTTCATTATTTTCTTGGGAGAAGTTTGTTCTACAATTATGAAGCCTCTTTATATATATTTCACGGCCCAGATGCAAGCCTGCAGTTCTCAAATGCTGCTTGTATTTCTCTTAGCCATCCACAATAGAGTTGTTTGACAGCTGATTGAAGTGGAACTGGATTTATTGGTTTATCGATATCAAGAATCCAAGACAAACTTAAGATTCGCCACCAGGACATGACATCTTTACAACAATTATTTTTGGTACACAAACACAAGTGTAGCTGCTGACTGCTGTGCTAATTTTCAACTCCTTTTTACAACTCTGTTCTTTAAATGAGGCAGTAACGATATCTGAGTCATGAATAGTACAGTCTGGGAAAGCAAGTAGCCGGGAATGAACTTGAATTTTCATGAAGACAATATATGGTAATCAGAATTTCTCTGTGGGGGAGTGAAATCGAATAAACATGATGTTGAGCAGCCTTTTCATATGAAAACGTGAAGTTGGCAAAGTTCTCTTATTTTTCTACAAATTCTCAGATCAAATTCAAAGTGAGTAGGTGCATGCTAGCTAACAAAGTCGGGAAAGCATTCAATTAGACTGCATGATCGTCAATGGCTGGAGATGCAACAAGTTCATCGAGTCGTCCAATCACTGAACAGGTTTTTTCTTAATATAAATAAATAAATAAATCTCTGAACTGGCAATCACGGAAACTGTCCTTGTCATCTTGACCCTTGAAGAAACGAGGATAGATGAAAATTGCCCCCCTGATGAAGACCAGGATCCTCACACGGCATGAAAGTGGTGATTGAAGATAGCCATACAGCGAGTAGGCAATCGTGTGGTCATTTTTATATAATCGCTGACACTAGAAAAAAATTATTAGCATCCAGATTTGAGAAGCCTCGGGTAACGTAAACCAACTAAAATTGGATCATGTATTTCATCCCTGCCCTGCCTAAAGAAACCTTCTTTGTAAGGATCCTGAGGAAAACCTGGAGGACAAACCCTGGCCCATGTTCTCTGAGCCCAATTTGACGTTCTGCCTTCCCGCTGCCAAATCATTTTCACGGTCCCATGGTTTCCATGGATGACTTCCCTCCCATTCCTCTTTCACTGCCCTCTGTTTGATTTTTTTCTTCTAACGATTCTTGGCCAACTCTTGTTTGCTTTGTTGTACTGATCAACCAAATCTTCATCGACATTTGATTTTTCCTTTCCTTGTTCATTTGAAGCGAGATGCTTGGTCTCATTGAAGGCATCTAGATAACTGCCACAACAAATTTACGAGTCAGAGGCGTAGAAGTAAAATGCGTGTCTTACATTAAAACAGAAACAAAGAGAAAGGATCCATTTCTTGAGGAGAGAACATCATCGTACTTCATTCTTGCTTTTCAAGCTCTTTCTGAAGGTGTATCCGTCCAGGAACTTGCATCACCACGCCCTAGATTCCTTACCAAACCTTGTTGTATAATGCAGCGACACACCAAGCTGAAGAAGATAAATTTATTAGGCGGAAACTATCAAGTGGAAATAAACAACCTCTCCAATTTGCAAGATTATGTTAGGAGCACAAATAACCAGAATCGAATGTGGAGATAACAGCAACGAAGACAATACTGAAAAAAAGAACAAGATTTACGAATGTGAAGAGATGAAAAACCACGGGATCCTTAGATCCACCAAAATCAAATATCACCAAGATATCAAGAGTACATCAGCACACCACGGATCTCTAGCCCTTACAACACAATTCGAAGGCACTAGAATCACAATACAATATCAAAAATGTAAACACACAAAACGTGCAGCCTGTTAGATCGCCTATAATTCACAATCTAACCGTTGGAATTCAATTTCCTTTGGACAGAATGTAGACACACGAGTCTTTCTAACTCCAGTCAAAATTTCAGGCCAATCGGACAACATTCGGACTTTCAAACTCCAACAAAACCGAAACTGCTCTGTGTTGTTTTTCTCTTCAATTTTTGGGGCACGGATTTTATATCACAAAACCTAGCTCACACACATACAAACACAAGTATGTTTCTTATATACGCTCCAGGTATATTACTAAATGAGCTTAAACCATTTAAAGACATTGGACCTTCAAAAACACATAATTGGGAGCCGAATAAATCCCAACAAAATTAACATGGGAATACAACTACAATCATAAGCAGGCTCTATGATTAGGAAGAAGAATCCTGTAGAGCAACAAAGATAATAGATGAGTAGCCATTCATCTCTACGTGGTGCAACTTTTGCTATCATGCCAAGGAAAACTAGTTATCTGGAAACTCTTTTCCTTTTTTCCTTATTTCCTTTTTATAGGGTGTAATCATTTGAAAATCGAAATACCAGGTCTAAACAAACATCGAAGCAGATTCGATTTAAAAAATGATTAATTATTAAACAAATCAGATAATAACAACAAATTAATTCAGATTCTGAGTTGGCTCTGATACCACTGTAGACCATAGAACGGATCTAATTCAAAAGAACGAATCTAATTCATAAGAACGAATCTAATGAAAACGAATATTCAATAACTGATTGATACGAAAGTTGTGTCTGAACCGTAATTCTGGGACTGAAATAATCACGTTGAAGAGGCTATAAAAGTCTCTTTTGAATCCACGAACTAAATCTCCTTCCCGAAGGTGATTGGAGCCGAAAAAAAACTTATATTTCTGATTTTCAACGCATGAGAGTTGTAATGATTGGTCTTTTTAATCTCTTTAGTGGAGTAAAATATTTAAACAACAAACTTCAAGACTACCCGGAATACTTTTAGCATTACCTCTAGTTAAACATCCAACTCAGCAGAGTGACGTCAATTACTTCACAGCCTAACGGTGGCTATGTGCTCCAGATTCCTGGCTTGTCAAGAGGTCTGAGGTTCGAATCTCCGCTGGGAAACAGAGACAAAGACACTGGAATTAGTCGATGAGCCTAATTGTGCCTGTCGGATACCTAAGTGAGTTGGTTGGTCAGGTATAATGGCCCACTAAGTGGTCCCCGATTCAACCAATTGATCAAAAAAAATAAAAACTCAGCAGAGTGATAAAGAATGTATGTTCATCATAAAGAGAGAATGTTTCACAGCAAATCCCCAGATTTCCAATGAAGAAACCATGTTGAAATGCTCTATATGCCCAATGTTCTAAAGACATACTTCCGAGTTGTCAGACTCGAAACATGTTCCACATTCCACTTGTAGTACATTGCCTACGAGATACTCTATGATTTTATACACCTTTTAACTATGTGGACACATTGTATCGCAAATATAGAAATCAGGAAAAGCTCAAAATTAGCATTTCAGTTCGCTATAGAAACCTTGCTATGCTGTTCCATTCGGACGTCAAGTGGCACATCATCAACTTTGGTGAATCCTCCCAAAGGATGAAGCAAAAGAATCGGATTCTTGTATCCCATTTCCAAAAGCCTCCCACGAGTATCATTCATTAGCAAGGCATGGCCATTATGCACAGGATTTCTCAGCTGAAAAGCAAAAACAGCATCTGCCCCACGTCTATCGAATTCATTTCTAAGTTGTTGTGGAGAAAGCCTGTACTGATCAAGACCATCGTTGTACTTGATGGGATTCAGGACTTCTAAATCTCCACCAATAAGCCAGTTTCCAGCCGGGATGATAACCTCCTCAACATAGGGTAAGCCTGGAGCTGTGCTTCCCCAAGTTCTTGCAATTCTCTCTTCTTTGTTGTGTTTGAATATTTCAATGCTGTAAGAGGAACAGAAATCAACATGCGAAAATGGATTCTTGCACCTGCCTTTTATACAGCAGATTTAAAAGTGATTTCTAGTATTCCCATAATGATTATCACCAAGCCATACACAACAAGCGAACTGCATGATTTGTAACAAGGGAAAATAAAGTGTCACTTTTTCATATATGCAAAACTGAAAAAAAAGAATCAAACTGACCTGTTTAGAATGCCTACCAAATCATCATCAGGCCCAACCAATGCAACACTACTGGAAGTCCCAATTTTCTCCTTATCCTCATCATCAATAGCCAAAACAATAGGCAATGACATGTTAACCAAACTGCCATCTCTCATCCTCAAGCAGTTAAAATGCAAACTCTGTAAATACTCATTTTCCCTCATAAATCCCTTCAATGGGCTCGCCCAGCCCTCACTCAACACATGCACCCACTCAAGATCAATCTTAGTTAATTTCACCTTTGGCAATGATTCAGCCTCTGAAATCTTCACACCCTTTTGGCTCTCAGGCACAACAAGATCCACCAGAGAGCCCCCATCGGGGTCTATCAAAGAACTCTTCACCATCACAGAATACCCTGAACGAGATTGTGACAAAGATTGAATTTTTCTGCGAGAACACACAAGAGGGGCTAAAGGGTTACACAGATATATAGACTTAGATTGAAATTTGGTGCTGTAGCGGCCTTCCTTGATTGTTGTATTCACATGGGCTTGTGTTGCTGTGCTGCAAACATGGTGCAACCTAATGGTTAGTGACATTTGTATGTGTCAATTTAACGCAAGATTTGCTGTCTTATTTAGGAAAGAATGGGAAAAAGAAATCAAAACTCGGCTCCCAGTGATCCAAAAAAATCGGCGGGGGATTCTTTCTCAAACGGGCAACCAAGAGATGGAGTGAGAGGTGCACTTCGTTGAAGAAGCTGACGAGGATAATAAGGAGAAGCTGCCATGCCATGCCATGCCATGTGAAAAGTGCAAACGTAGTCCACTAATTTGTTTACCCTACTGAAAATCCTCAAATGCAATTGTGGTGGATGCTCTTTTCTTGCCAAAGTTTCCAATTTTGTATTAATTGTTATCTGTTAGCCATCTTGTCCTTCTCCCTTTCGCATTCAATAATTCATGACTATTTTCCACATTGTAGGGCGTTATTGAAATCGAGACGAATTCAATCGGCAGGATGTGCAAGAATTGCTGCGAAAATGTAAAAACTCTCAGATGTAAATAAGAGGAGTTTCTCTCCTCTGTTTTTCATATAACCGCCATTCAAACTCTCTTTTTCTGTATGTTTAATTTACATGTATGAAGACGCTTTTATACTAACAAAATCGTAATACAACTTCAACTTCTAATCAGAACCGTCGGATTGGTTT
>JAOWBN010000001.1:181938-193312 GCA_028565015.1 Pinguicula moranensis | reverse complement strand
ACGGATTAAAATAATCCGGTCGGATGTGGTAATTTGCTCATGCATATTCATTAACAAAAGCATATATGAGTTTGTTAATTTTCAGATTTTTGAAAAATCAAAAGAAATGTTGTAGATGTCGATTAATGAAAATTTTATATAATTTATCGAACAAAAAACTAATTTACGAGGGTGGGGGTGACCCCTTTATCCCGGCCTATCCACTTGCCTCTTTTGTCCATCGCTCTCACGATGACCTATTTGATATTCTTGAAAAAAAAGTATTTAAGAAAAATGATTGTGATGACAAACATTCAAAAATTGGTTATTTTCGTAAAAAAAACTATACGAACCACCACGTTTTTTGTGAAAAACGAGTCAAATTTTCAAATTTTTTAAAAATCAAAAAAATATTGTAGATTTTGATTAATAAATATTTATATAATTTATCGAACAAAAAATCATTTTATCGAACATATTTAAGAAAAATGATTGTGATGATAGTGGTCGGAATTGGTCATTATCATTTCTGAATAAGGAAAATTATATAGCGCACGGAAATTAGCGCACGGAAAAGACAAGGAAGGGGACAAATGACCAAAATACCCTCGTGTTGAACACTGGCACGGAATCCAACACAGGGGTATTTTGGTCACTTGTCCCTTTCCTTGTTTTTTTCGTGTCTCAATTTCCGTGCGCGGTATCATTTCTGAATAATTGTGTACATCACAGTTTTTGTGAAAAATGAGTAAAATTTTAAGATTTTTGAAAAATCGAATGTCATAAATGTCAATTAATGAAAGATTTATTTAATTTATCGAATAAAAAATCAATTTACGAGAGTGGTGACTCGGTGACTCCCTCTTTCCGAGCCATCCATCCGCACGCAAATTAAATTATCACGTACAAAAATAATATAACTTTCATTAAACAGATTATTACAATTTTAAATTTTCAACTCGTTTTTCATGCAATTTTCAATTAAAAAAGTAATTTTAATTATTTTTCAATAAAAAAATTATTTTTTAAAATACGTGCATGAGTATCTAAATTAACAAATAAAGATTTAACAATTTCCTCATACGATAAACGAGGTCTAGAATTGATTGCCAAAGTAGGGAACAAGAGAACCAATTAGCCTCACCAACACCTCTGCTACAATGAACCAAAACCATTGCATAAATATCCATTCTGCAACAAGTGTACTGCAAATGAAAACAAAGTATAATACAAGTCTTGAATCACAAACTTCAAACGAAAGAATTTGACTCAGTAACCTCCCTTGAGATCATTGACCACATCATATGGAATTGGAGTAACAGTTGCTATGGTTGTTCCTTCAACCAAGAAGCCGGGTTTAGGTCCAGCCGGCTGCCTTTTCGTGCTGATGATTTTTCCTTGTGCTTTGGCTTCCGACTTCAACACATCATTTCTCTTGACCCTCTGAAGGAAATCTTCATGGCATTTAGACAGTTGGACGTGCTCGATACGAACATGTATTCTCTTCTTCAAGATTTTGTTGCGTACCTGTGTAATTAGAGTCGCATAATACCTTGTCAGTCCAATGAACTTGAGAAACACTATACTCAGGAATAGAGTGACAAAAGAGGTTTGTATGAGCTTTAAGCATAGAGGCAATTGACAAATTAATTCAAAGGCTCATTATCAAGAAAACAAGTAAAACAAGAAGATTGTGGAACCCAATACTTGGATTCATTGTAGCATTTAAAACCGTAACAGGATAAACCAGTTAGTCTCAGACATCCAAGGATAAAACAGTACAAACTCTCAAGCCTAGCAAAGGCGAAAGCTCTTAGGCGGCCACTGCGAATGTTTTGAGAAACAAGCCTTCGAATTTGTCATCACAGACTTAAAGTTTTGTGAAGTAATCAGATGAAACAGGTATGCAATATTAACCAAACAAAGTTTATAACAAAGAATAATTCAATCAGAAACAAGAAATCAGATACGTAGCAATATTGGATTGGCTTTCCAATGAAATAAATAAATGGTCTCAGACATCCAAGGAAGGATAAAGCAGCACAAACTCTCAAGCCTGGCGAAGGCGAAAGCTCTTAGGCAGCCACTGCGAATGTTTTGAGAAACAAGCCTTAGAATTTGTCATCAAAGACTTAGTTTCGTGAACTAATCAGATGAAAAAGGTATGCCATATTAACCAAATAAAGTTTCAAAAGTAAGAAGAATTCATTCAGAAACAATAAATCAGATACATAAGCAACACTGGATTGGTTTTCCAATGAAACAAAACAAATGATCTCAGACATCCAAGGAAGGATAAAGCAGCACTTGCTCTCAAGCCTGGCGAAGGCGAAAGCTCTTAGGCGGCCACTGCAAATGTTTTGAGAAACAAGCCTTAGAATTTGTCATCACAGACTTAAGTTCTGAAGTAATCAAATGAAACAGGCATACAATTTTAACCAAACAAAGTCTAATCAAAACAATTCATTCAAAAACAAGGAATCAAATACATTTTCAACATTAAAAGCAACATTGGATTGGTTTTCCAATGAAAAAAAATAAATGGTCTCAGACATCCAAGGAAGGATAAAGCAGCACAAACTCTCAAGCCCGGCGAAGGCGAAAGCTCTTAGGCGGCCACTGCGAATGTTTTGAGAAACAAGCCTTAGATATTGTCATCAAAGACTTTACCTGTGTGAAGTAATCACAGGCATACAATTATAACCAAGCAAAATCTAAGAAAATTAAAACAATTCATTCAGAAACAAGGAATCAAATACATTTTCAACATTAAAAGCAACATTGGATTGGTTTTCAAATGAAATAAAACAAATGGTCTCAGACATCCAAGGAAGGATAAAGCAGCAGAAACTCTCAAGCCTGGCGAAGGCGAAAGCTCTTAGGCGGCCACTGCGAATGTTTTGAGAAACAAGCCTTAGAAATTGTCATCATCGCTCAACATTATCGAGTAATCAACATTAAGGTCATTAAAATTAAACAGAAAAAATCAAGACTGGACCCTAAGAAGACAACAGATTATATCAGCTACATCACATCAATCCACTTCTTCTGCAACAAAAAAAAAATCAAAACTTTGAAATCCACAAAACAAAAATTTACTCATATTACCTGCTTGTTCACTTCAACGCCGATAGCTCTCTTGTTGACATTCCATACACGCCCGGTTCGTCCATGGTAGAATAGAACTTGTGAGGCATTCCCTTGTGGATCGACCCGTTAACCTTGACATCAACGTAATCGCCAACTTTGTACACACGAAGATAAGTGGATAAATGGGTCGGTCCCTTCTTCCTGAAACCCCTCGCAAACAGATCCGGTGTGCGAGCCCTCACACCATGCATGACCAGCCGGCATGTTTCTGCAATGTTAGGGCTACAGATGATGTGAAGTGTGTCGAAATATATTGCTGACTGAGAAAAAAGAGGATATATATAGGAAGGAAAAAAACTAGGGTTTCAAGTTTAGAGCATTAATGGGCCTGAAAAGGAGCAATTCAGAACGGGCCGGGCTTATTGAGTTTGA
This sequence comes from Pinguicula moranensis, assembly GCA_028565015.1. Taxonomy (NCBI): domain Eukaryota; kingdom Viridiplantae; phylum Streptophyta; class Magnoliopsida; order Lamiales; family Lentibulariaceae; genus Pinguicula; species Pinguicula moranensis. The sequence continues at coordinate 189,811 of JAOWBN010000001.1, read as the reverse complement.
CTTCCACATATTTCTTTGTGTAGTAAAATTTGCTTCCGTATGCTAACTCAATCTAATATTTGGGATGCATGGTGCCAAATGCTGAACTTCAAAAAAATTTCGGGAGTTTGGGTATTTGATTCGAGACTCGGATCATGGATGCTCGTCCCGAAATTTATTTTGGGACGGGATCACGACCCATGATTTTGGGATTGGGATTTTCCAAATTAGGTCAAAAAAATTAACTTTTTTTATTTTGATTTTTATACTGACTAAAGTGAACCCGAAAATAAAAATATATATATTTGTTTGTCCCGAGTCCCAAAAATAAGAAATTCAGGACTTCGGGACCATGGGAATTCAGTTCGGGACCGGGAATAGGTTCCCGAGTCCCAAAAAAAGTTCGATCCAGAATCGAGAATGACCTCTTCATGAACCGAACTCCCGTTTGACCATTCTTACTCATTTCTATGTTGAGCCAATTTGATATTTATATATATAAATACAAAAAACTTTAATTATAAAAAAATTACAATGCAAAATTATATTTTTCTATAATTGTTTTTCTTTCACTACTAGTTCTTGGAATAGTTGGAATCCTTTGCAGAATACGTTTGAAGAGACTAGAGATTAAAAAAATACTCACAATTATACCAAAGAGGCATGCTTAAATACAAACCTAGAGAACTGCAACTCAAAATGTTTACATATGAATACCAGCTACCTGGACCATTTTTATCATCTTCAAGTTTCACTTGTAGAAAATGAATGATCTAATAAGGAACATACACGAGTTCAGTGTCAAAGGTATCATATGATGCAGAGTGGGAGATCCAAGATCCAGTAGAAGTAGAACTATTAAACATTCGCTCCTGCTGCTGAAATCAAACAGAGTTGGATGAATAAATATGTAACACAAATGTGGATCAAAGGTCAATGGAACTTTGTCACATAGAAATAAAACACAGACCTCATTATAGTTCCCAACTGCAGCTGAATCTGCCTCATCATCCACCTAAAACTCATCCAAACATTACATTTTATCAGAATACTCTGCAATGGATTTGAAGTTTTGGTACACTGACATCAAAGATTCATTTGATTACCTTTTGAATCTTATTTTCTTCATCCCGTAAAAGCTTCATATAGGCCAAGTTAAGTTTATCAGCCTCGAGAACAAAGGGCAGCCTCTCCTAAAGAATACACAGACATTAGCTTCTAGAGTTCGATTCCGAAAAATTCAATGCAAGCAAGCATTTATGGTTACTGATACCTGGTTTGTCATATTTTTCCATATCTGGAATCCTTTCTTATCTATCTCAATCTCATTTCCATCTATGCATGTCTTCATAAATTCTTCACTATAGAACAACCAGAAGATGAAGTGTTGGATTCATTACCCAAATCAGGCCAGAAGATACAGTAAATGGGCAGGTAAAACTTTAATAGATGAGCCCCATAAACAATATAAACGAAAACTACGAATTTCAACCTCCATCCAATTCTCTAAGGGCCCAGTTTGGTAGCCTGCTTTGTTTAATCCTGTTGAAGTAATACTACTGCCTTATGAAATAGTTCGTAATCTGGTCTATGTTTGGTACACACCTTTCCAATTTTTATACAATGTTTGGTGGTCCGTCAAATACTGGACTACTAGTGGCACGTCATCGAAATGGGATGAAATATCTTTTTTACCCCTAATTACTCCGTATAACCTCTAAATTCATAGAATAAAATGATTCACACAATGGGGTGAAATGGACTACTAGAATAAAATGATTCAAAAACTGCTCAACTGCATTATTTCCTACTTCACACAAAAGGGTTTTAAGTCTGAACTTTGAGAAGGTCCAACCCAACATTAAACGAGTCTGTTGTGCGCGTGGGTGGGATAACACAATGTGTACATTTAGAAGCATTCGTACTAAGGTATTAGCTTATAACACCACATTATTGTTCCTAATCCGCGAATAGATACTCCCAACAGCCCTAAATCTCTACCATTTTAGATAAAACAGCATATCTTTTTGGTCCCATTAATGCAATATACCAACATAAATCAACAAGCACATACATGAAAATACGGTAAGCTGATCTCGGTTGGTCCTCAATCTTTCGCCTCACAACTTCTCGGTTTTTGTACTGCGTTTTCAATCTCTTGTTCCGATTCTTCCCGTGCCCACACTCATGCATATCAGACAGAGAAATCGCCACCATCAACCCACAATTATCGCTGTTATCATACAGAATACAATAGAAAGAAAGAAAAAATCCTCATTTCGACGTCTTTCAAGATGATCTCAGTGGAACAAATCAAGAATTAAATAAAACGAGATATGAGAAACAGTGAAAATCCTAACCATGCTTTGAATGCGCTACCATCTGGAGCACGAGGAATTGCATGGATCCTCTTTCTGGCTCTTGATTGATAAACCATTGAAGTGAAGAGTACCTAAAGCTTCGTATCGTATACCCTTGCTGTGGCACTGTGCAGTGTGCAGTCTTTCATATTCCCAAATAAATGAACCTGCTGAATGATTACATTTATTGCCCGGATTCGAAGCGTCTGATATTAACTTGCGCCTTGGCGTAGGGTAATCTGGTAATCATTAGCTTTGGCTAAGTTGAGCTGGCGCGCAGATCAATTATTATAGCGGAATCTCTGAAGAAAAAGGCGCGGTGACTCAAATCCACTAAAAGCGCATTTTTGAGCAGTGGTGACGAGGCACGTTAAAGTCGTGTCAATATATGAAATTATTACGGGCCTAAAGTTTGATGGGGATGATGGAATAAGCGAATTATTTATGTTATGTAAAAATTGATATAAACATCTTAGATAATTCAAATCATTCACTAATTAGCAAACCCACTTGAATTATGGTCCCCAACTATTAATATATATATATATAGGGTTTATCCGTTTACACACAAGTTTACATTAATTTTTAAAATGAAAATGGACAGCCATGATTAAAATAATTAAAAAATTAGGACAAATTCTGAATTGTCTCAATTTCTTATGCCATTTTTCTCTAGGGTTTAGGGTTAGTATTTAGGTTTTAGGTTTTTTGAATTTAAAGTTTGGGGTTTTAAGTTTTATGATTTTTAAGATTTAGGCTCGGGGATTCATTTTAGGGTTCATTTTTTGTTTAGGTTTTTGGGACAACCCATAATTTACCTTAATTTTTTTAATTATTTTAATCCTGCATGTCCATTTTTATTTTAATTTACAACCATGATCAAGTATAAAAGCTAATGTAAGCTTGTGTGTAGACGGATCCCGCCTCAATCGGGGAGGATCCGTATACACACAAGTTTACATTAGTTGTACACACAATATTGGTTGTCTATAATAATGAAAATGGACAGCCATGATTAAAATAATTTAAAAAAATAGGACAAATTATGGGTTGTCTCAATTTCTTATGTCATTTTTTCTCTAGGATTTAGGGTTTTAGGGTTAGTGTTTAGGTTTTAGGTTTTTAAGATTTAGAATTTAAGGTTTAAATTTTTAGATTTAGAGTTTTTAAGGTCTAGGCTCCAGAATTCGTTTTAGGCTTTTGTTTTTCGTTTAGGTTTTTGGGACAACCCATAATTTGCCTTAATTTTTTTTAATTATTTTAATCATGTCTGTCCATTTTTATTATAATTTACAACCAGAATCGAGTGTAAAAACTAATATAAATTCAAGGATTCTTCCCATATATACATATATTATATATATATATATACATATGCATGTATATTTTTTAAATAAATTTTTAATGGGCACTCCAAAAATTTGGTCCAAGGAATTTATGATTGCATGTATCTCCTCAAGTCTAATAGGTTAAATCAAATGGCTTGCTATATGTGTTCATTTCAAATGTAGTTGAGTAGTCATTCACAATGAGCTATATTGAAATATTTTCATTAAATTGTAATATTTTCTATTCAAATTGTTAAAAATCAATACATTAATGACCCGGAGTATATTGGGTCACAACGCAAATATCATATTTATATAATTACAAAGATAAAACTATGTACACATCTCGTAAGTCAACTTAATTGATAGTATATTAGTTATCTCGTAAATGAATTGCTAAATATGGTATGATCCTATCTAATTAGTTAAAAGATTGCACGTGAAGTGAAGTTTGCTAAATATGGTATGATAAGGATTAGACAACCATTCCTAATCAATTGAGCAAGCAAAGATTTTGCAAATGAATTCATGTCAACTGAAAAATCCTCTTGTTTACCCATTGGGAAAAGGAGATGAAGTAGAGTAGATTAGTTTTACATTAAGAACTAATGCTGTGAATTTTGCACTGGGGTAGCAGTAATTTGTTTTGTGTGGAGAAGCCTATACGCCAAAGAGGATTGCAGAGGAAGAAATCGTGACGTTGGAAATGGCGGGATAACGGTGTTCATAGACTGCATATACATGTTAAATATTCGGTCTTATGTGAATATTATTAGGTTAGGCAATTGTATAAATCAGGATATAGAAAAAAAAAAAAATGGTCTCGTCGAAGTGAGTTTTTGCAAATTATATTGAAAAGCAATTTTTGACTTTTGACGTTGAAAAAGTCTATTTGGAGTGTTTGTGATTTTGGCTTTTGACATTTGACTTTTGGTTTTTGGCGGTGGAAAAGTAAAAAAAAAAAATCAAAAGTCAGAAGCATCTCTGGGGTAACTTTTAGAGTGTTTTTTACGGTGATAATTTTGTAATTATTTAAAAATTTAAATTTCAGATATTTATAACATCATAAATAATTCAATATTCCCAAAAAAAACTTAATTCGACGATATTTTTGTCATTTATCATTTATAAGTTAAGAAAAGTAGCTTTTGAAATAATAATCTACAAACACTATATTGGTGACGTTTGCTGTAGTAAAGCATATTTTACAAACACTTTTCAACTTCTTCATAAAAGCTCCTTTTTTTCAAAAGACCTTTTGAAAAGTTACTTCTGCATAAGCACAAGAACTTGCAAACACCCCATAAACTGGCTATCTAGAAAAAAATAGGGGTGTCAAATATTTTAGAGGGAGTAATTGAAATTTTATTTAGTATGTGATAAAATAAATTATTTATTTAATAATAATAAAAATTAATAATTTTATTAATTTAAATAATAATATAAAAAAAATTAAAACTATTTTTTATATATAATCCAAAAATAAAATATCTACATTTTAGATACTTTTTAGGATTTGAATGAGCATAAACTTATATATATTTCTAAAAATATTGGCTCAATGAGGATCCAGGTATGGCCAAGGTGCACCCTACCCTAGTCTCCTCTCCTTTTGCCCTTATATCGGGCCAACTTGGTCCTATTTAGAGCTTATTTTATATCTTACAAAAATTAGATTCTACTTTTTATTTTATTTTTTATCTATTTTTTTAATATCATTATTTTAAAACGACAATTTATCATTCATAATTTTTTTTGGCAACAAGTCTTTTTTTTCTTTCTCTTTATTCTTTTAATGATAATTTTACAAATAAATAAAAATTGTAAACAGGCAAAGAATCATTTAGAACGTTACGTATATAAAAGTTAAATTACTTTTTTCTATCTCATCAAAACACATATATGTTATATATATAATATATATTATATCAAATAAAAAAAGGAAATCAATTTGAAAAGCAGATCTTAAGGCCCAAAATAACTTTTGGCCCAGAAAATAATTTATTGGGCTGGATAAAAGCCCATACTTTCACACGAAAAATAAATAGTTCATCAAGTCAAATTGTCATACATACGATGATACGACTGGTCTGGCGATAGTAGAATCAACGTTTTATATTTCCTTTCTTTAATTTCTATTTTCGCAACGCTACGCGGCTAGGCGGCCATCTGATTGATAATTCTTCTCACCTTTTCCTTCAAAATCCAGCAAACACTTTGAGTGAGGAAGAAGGAGGAAAACAATGGGCGATCATGTAAGAAGAGGGGAAGATTTTGAGAATAAAGCAGAGAAGAAGCTCAGCGGCTGGGGATTATTCGGTTCCAAACACGAAGACGCCGCCGATTTGTACGAGAAAGCCGCCAATTCATTCAAGCTTGCCAAATCATGTGAACACTTCGAATTTTGCTCTGCTTATTAATTAATCTATTAGTTCCACTAGATCAAAGTACTTGATATTTGCCTTTTGATGTGGTTTAATTCGAGGTATCGTTGATTCCTTCAATTATGTTGATTATCATATATTTTGAGGTCCTTTGATGTTGGTTTGATTTATTGACACTCGTGTGTTGGGTAATCTCGATTCCAGTGTGGAAAACGAAGAAGTGGGAAAGTATGGATACTAGATTTTGTGTTCATTTTAGTTCTTGAGACTCGTTTGTTAGGATCTTATTGTTTTGTTGAAAACCAAGGATGAATATATTCTCATTGGCATTTTTCTTTTGAAGGTTCAAACATGCCCTTGGGGTTGTGTTTCTATATTAACTTTTACGAGCATGCATTTGTGGCCTCGTGCATGCATAACGGAGTTAATTGAAAATGACTTCTACATAATGAAGGTTCTGGGTTGATGATATACATGATTATGGTCTATGGAAAATGCACTGTCCATTACTTTTTAACAAATTGATTTTTATATACAACAGCGTTTGATATATCTTAAAAAGTCCATCTCGTGTGAAAAAGGAAATGTGGATAGTCAGATTTCTCTGAGGAGAAGAGGGTGTTGCCCGGCCTCATTTTGTACTGGTTTCCCGTCCAAAATCGGGGGTGTTTCTTAATGAATTTAATGTTTATCTAAAAAAAAGTGTGAAAAAGGAAATGTGGATCTTTACTAATTATCCATGATGAAGTATCCCATGGATTATGTGTTCATTAGTCTATGTAGTAATTCTCAGCATGTTTTTTTTTACCAGGGGATAAGGCTGGAGCAGTTTATATTAAGTTGGCTAACTGTCACTTGAAGGTATGTTTTTTGTTGATTGCGAGCCTGTTGAATTTGTGGGTTTTATGCTAGCTTGCCTTACCTCAAATTTAGTTATTATTTATGTATCACACTGCATTAAACATGTATATGCAGTTGGATAGCAAGCACGAAGCTGCTAATGCATATGCTGAAGCTGCTCATTGCTACAAAAAGTCCAATATAGCAGGTATCTTTATTTCTGGTGGTCTACTTTTCCCAAACCTTGAGTTGCAATTTTTTTGAGTTTCAAATTTAATCCATGAACTCAATTAGTTTTTCTCATTCCATATTCCATTTGTTTTTCACAATGGATGAATAGCTTTATCCATAACCATTATTTGCTGAAAATATGCTATTAACTTTTATTCAAGATCAGAGGAGGTATCTGCACTATGTGATTAATTTTTTTGGTATTTTGCAGAGTCGGTAGCATGCCTTGAGCAATCTGTGAATATATTTTTGGATATTGGAAGGCTTAATATGTCTGCCAGATATTACAAGGTAAAAACATCAAATGTGGATTTCTCCGTGTAATTGGTCTTTCATCTTTAAGTGATCGTACTTATTCTACCAAATTTCCATAATTGTCGTCCCACCAGTGTTGGCATTTTCCTTATTTAATTGTCGTGTTAAATCCGGGGACTCTTTAATAGTATCATAAATTTGTTTACTATTAGAAATTAAATGAGGCTTTATGCCGAAGTTCAGATCAAAATGCATAAGTTGGATTTTATAGTTTAGTCATAACTGGACTTTGATGGATTTCCTGCCTTTAATATTTATATTCCTATTTTGCAGTTCATTTACGATATAGCCAGCTCATTTGTTTCAAATTGCAGGAAATAGCAGAACTTTACGAGCAAGAACAAAAACTGGAGCAGTCCCTTTCTTACTATGAGAAAGCAGCTGATCTCTTCCAAAGTGAAGAAGTGACAACATCTGCAAATCAGTGCAGACAGAA
>JAOWBN010000001.1:84627-98290 GCA_028565015.1 Pinguicula moranensis | reverse complement strand
TTTCTAAATTTTTTATTCCTAGCCCCCCTTTGCTTATTTCTTTACATATATTGTCCCATTTTATCCAGTGTATAGGCTTGTTTTCAGATTTAACCCCTCCTCCCCATAGGAATTTCGATTGCATTTTTTGTATTGTTTTTATTACTTCCTTTGGTGCTTTGAATGCTGATAAGTAATATGTTGTTAGACCTGTAAGAGTTGATTTGATAAGGGTTATCCTCCCTCCAAAGGCTAGATATACATTTTCCCAACTCTTGATTCTTTGAGTTATTCTTTTTATTACTGGTTGCCATGTTACTTTGTTTCCTAGGTTGGCTCCTAATGATAGTCCGAGATACACCTGGGGAAACTTAGCTGTGAAACAGTTAAGTTTGTCAGCATAAGTTTGGATCTCCTCCATTGGCATATTTACTCCCATTAGACAACTTTTGAAAAAGTTGATTTTTAGTCCTGAAGTCATTTCAAATAACCTCATAATGCCTTTTATAGTATGCACACTTTCCTCATCTCCTTTACAGAATAGTAGAGTATCATCTGCATACTGTAGGTGTGATATTGGTATTTTTAGTTTTCCAAGTTGTAATGGCTTCCATTTATTGATGTTAGTTGCCAAGTCTACCATTAGGTGGAGTCCTTCAATTGCAATTAGGAAAAGGTAAGGGGACAAATGATCTCCCTGCCTTAGCTCTCTTTGCAATGCGAACTCTTCAGATGGACTATCATTAACCAATACCATTGCAGTGACTGATGTTATGCATTCTTGGATCCAATTTATCCATTTTTCACAGAAACCAAATTTTGTTAGCATCTTTAGTAGGTATCCCCAATTTACCGAATTGAATGCTTTTTCAAAGTCCACTTTAAAGAGTATTGCCTTCCTTTTATTTCTTTTTTCCTCTTCAATTATTTCATTGGCAATTATTACCCCTTCTGTGATTTGTCTTTCTTTAATGAAGCCCATCTGGTATGGAGAGAGAATTTTGGACATCATCTTACTTAGTCTGTTTGCTAGCATTTTTGCTAAGATTTTGTATGCACTTCTCACCAAAGATATGGGTCGAAAATGTTCAATTCTTTCTGGGCTCCCTATCTTTGGTCTAACACTATGTGTGTAAAATTAATTGCTTTGTCTAATTTACTTTTTCGTGAAATTGCTGTATGAAATTAATAAAATCGTGTTTCATTATTTTCCAATGTCTTTTTACGAAGTAAAACATCTGGCCCTGGGCACTTATTTGATGCACATGACCATACAATTTTTTTAATTTCCTCCTCAGCGAATACTTTTGTTAGATATTCATTATCCTCCTCACTAAGTTTTTTGGGTGACATAATTTCCAAATCTATCCTATCTTGATAGTCCGTCGAGTAATGTTTCTTAAAGTGTTCTCTGATACCATTTTTAACTTCATTTACATTATCTGTCCATGTCCCGTTAATATTTAATCCCCTTAACTCATTTCGTTGTCTATGTTTTTTAATTCTTGCATGATAGAATTTAGTATTACCTTCTCCTTCTTTTAGCCATATTGTTCTAGATTTTTGGTATAAGATTCTATCTTGTTGTTTAAGTAGGACTAAAAGGTGTTTTTTATCTTCTTGAATTTGCCTTAATTCTAATTCTGTTAATTCTCTTGTTTCTACCTTATCTTCACATTATTCTATTAATCGTTTTTTTTATTTTCTATATTAGTCCCGACATGCCCAAAGACTTCTTTATTCCAACCTTTCAGGCCGTTCATTAAATTTTTTAGCTTTCTACCCAAGTTTTGTTCCCGTCTTCCCTTATACCCCTCCTTTTCCCACGTTTTTTTGATAAATTTTTTAAATTCCTTATTTTCATTCCAGCAATTTAGAGTTTGAAATGGGGTGTGTCCCCCAATCCATCACTTCTTGCTTAATGATTACTGGTATGTGGTCCGAAGTTTGTTTTGGCAATGCTATCTGGTGAAGATTTGGCCATACAAATACCCACTCCGGTGAGAGTAGGAACCTGTCTAACCGACTTGTTGAGGTGTAGCGTTCATTTGTTCTTGTGAAGCCACGCCTCTGCAGTGGCATATCTACTCGGTTTGTGTGCCTCACAAATTGATCAAATTCCTTCATTTCATTTGTGGGACTTTCTATTAGAGGCTTTCTCTCATCCACCTTTCTTACTGCGTTGAAGTCCCCGCACAGACACCATAGTTCGTTTGGGGCTTGTTGCAGCAGTGCTAGAATTTCAACCCATAGTTGCCTCTTTGCCTGGCATTCACATGGAGAGTATACATTTAATATTGTGATTTTTATTTTATAAACTCCCCATAAACCAGTTACAACCAACATACCATGGGTGTCCCAGCTATTCTCTATTTCAAAAATTCATGGGTCCCAGATACATAATAACCCTCCTGATTTTCCTTCTGCCTTTTTAGCTCTCCATTCAAACTTATTGGCTGACCATATTTGACTGCAGTCCATATAGCTTAGTGAGTTAGATTTTGTTTCTTGTATACATATCATTTGTATTTTTTCTTTCCAAATCATATTTTTTTCTTTTTTGTCTATCCCTTAAACCCCTTACATTGTATGTTCTAATAAGCATCTAGTTTTCTTCTTCGGTTTCACTGTCTATTGCTATTTGTTCATTTTGCCTTATTGCTCTAATATTTCTTTGATCTCGTTCTTCTAGCTGGCTAACTATAAATAGGAGTTCTTCTTCTGGCGCATTTGATTTCATTTTTATCTCATATCCTAACTCTACTATTTTTTTTGCTTCCTGTTTTTTTTATCCATGCATCATATTTAGAATTTAAACATGCAACTTCGTTAACTAATATATTATAAGAGGATTGCTTAGCTATTTTTGCCGCTCTTCTCGTAGCTTCTTCTTTTTCCGGTGTGCTTGCCATTTCTTTGTAAAATTTTGCCGTCTTCTTTAGTTGCTCCTTTTGTAATTCTGCATTCTCAGCTACCGTTGGCTTCTTTTTTCCTTGCTTTTTATTTTTTTGGTACCTGTTTAATTTCCTGCACCAAAGTAGGATTGTTAGTATTTAGATATTCTGGCATATTTACCTGGGCTGCTGGGCCTTCAATATGTTGTGGAGCATTGTATTCCCGTAGCCCATTTAGCCCTTGCTTCATTTTGGGCTTAATTGATTGTCTCCTTTGTTCAACCCACGCCAGAAGCCCAGCCTCTTCATGAAAGTGCTCCGATTCGGTAAGCCCACCAGGCCACCGTCCTCCTTCCAGAGATTTTGAACGCCTTTCACGCTTGGTCTCTTCTGTTTTGTCGAGGGGCTCGAGACCGGTTTTTCCACCGTGTTTCCCGTCATCAGCTACCGAGGCTGTCGATCTTGTCTCCTCCAATAGCACCTCCAACGCTCTTTTAATTTGCCCGTTGGAATCGACTGCCACCCCCAACTCCGCTCTCCGCACCGCACCAGACTGTCTTCTCTTCCCCGCCATGCTTCTGCAGCCGGAATTAGCTGCGGGAAGTCTGCTTTGCTTAGCGTTGAGTCTCCCCTCTCCTGAATAACAATTTGTTTCCATATCTTCCAGTCCTTAGGAGGTAATTGTAAGCTTTCTTCTTGAATTGTTACCTTGATAATTTCCCTCCCCAATTCGACTTCAATTGGTTTTGAGATTCTGTCTAGAGCATCTGTTACTATCAGGACACGCCCCGCCTGGAGGTTTGTCCTGTTCGCCGTGTTTTCTGCGACCTTGATGCTCCTACCTACCAGACTCGCTACCTCTAAGAAGAACCGATCATTCCAGCAAGGCAGTGGTGCTCCATGAATATTTACCCATACCGCACGTCCCGCGCCTTTGTTGGTAAAACCATCCCTAATTTTGGTTATCCCGAAGAGCAGCCATACAGAATCATCTGATAGTAATCTGGTTTTGAGCTCCTCGTTTTGCAGGTTTAGCAGAATTTCTCCACCTTCCATGTTGGAGATTATGACATCTCCGTAGCCTGCCCTCTGTAGTTGGTGGTTCACGTTTCCGGCTTCCACATTGGCTTTCAGTTCAGCCACTAGGCAATTTCGCAGCCACAGAGCCTCTTCTGGTTTAGGTTAAAAATTTCATCCGTAGTGGTTTGTCGCCTGTGTTAGCTGGATTTGTTTGCTCATTTGTGATCTCCACCTGTGGTTGCAGCGGTTGTTTTCTCTGATATGTTGAATACCTTGCTTTTATTAGGCTTGCATCCAATTTGTATGTCCCGGTCATTCGTCCGTTGAGCACCCCTTCTAGATTGCTTGTTGCTTCTGTAGGAGGGAATCAGATGAAACCATATCTCCTCCCTAATCTATCTAGATTCTGTAGTAGGTGTGCATCTCTCACATAGCCGAATTTGGAGAAGTACTTCGCCATCTCCAGCTTTGTCCATGTCTTGGGCAGGTTAGGCACATTGTAGGACACGCTTTCATCCCTCAGCCTCTGCAAGTAGTTCGATAGCTTTTTGATTTGTGACTGAGGTAGTACTGCTTGCCTTTCCTATTTTCGTGTTACTGTGTGCCATTCCTACTCCTGATTGCCCTGCTTTCCATCAGCTTCTGGTTCAGCTTCAGACGACTTCTGCAGCTCCATACTTATATGTTCAGCAGCAGGTGCTGAAGGAAGTTTGTGTGGTGTAGATGCAAGAATCAGTATTAGTGCAATAGAAAGTAGTTTCCAGAATTGTTGCAGATGATTATCAGTTCACAGAGAGTAGTAGTATTTGCTTTCTATGTCAATTCTAGTGAGAAGGAAGAGATTCTTTCACTAGAAAACATGTTGCCGCTTTCATTTCTACTTTTGTTAATCAATTTTAAAGATTTTAATATTTTTTAAACTTTCAGCCCTCCCCCTCCCCCCTCAACAATAAAAAAATATATTTTCGCCCCTTGCTCAAAATTTATAGATCCATTCCTGATCAGTATGTACATATACTTTATTATTAATTATTCTTATATTTTGTTTCAATTCTTGGAACTTTGATATATGATATAAGATAAGAAGACTTGAACATTCTTCAATCACTATAGACCAGTAATGCCTTTCAAAAAAAAAAACTATAGAACAGTAATATTCTATCACCATTATTTTATCATAATTTAATATTCCTGATGAAATATTTGTTTTTTCCCTTACTCGTGCCCATTAGTGCAAGCCCATAAAAATAATTATGGGCTCAAAATTCTACAAGCTTAATTATAAAATAATAATAATAATAATAATAAAAAATCTACAAGCCTTTTCCTGTAGGAACCATGAAGGTATTGTTGATCAGAACTAATAATTTTCATTCATTTACTGTTCCCACTGTTACAATACATGCGGGCTCCTACTATTTCAATTCATGTGTTGGTACTGTTACAATTCATGCGGATGTTTATTGTCTATAATCAACACTCCCCCTCAAGTTTGGCTATCAGATCTCTGATGCCTAACTTGGACAACATATTTTCAAATGTTTTCTTGGAGACCGCTTTAGTCAGAATGTCTACTAGTTGATCTTTAGAACGAACAAAGAAAAGACTCAAAATATTGTCTTCTAATTTTTCTTTGATGAAGTGATGATCGACCTCTATATGCTTTGTTCGGTCATGCTGGACTGGGTTGCTTGAAATGCTGATCGCGGCCTTGCTATCACATCAGAGGGGTGAGCCCATTTCAAAGATAAGTTTCCTTAGCCAGAGTATCTCAGCCAGACCTCGGGCTACTCCTCTGAATTCTGCCCCGACACTAGAGAGAGCGACCACCCTCTCTTTTTTGCTCTTCCAAGTAACAAGATTACCGCATACCAACATAAAGTAGCGGTTGATCTCCTGTCTACTTTCAGCCCAATCTGAATCTGTGTATCCTTCGATATTTAACCTTCCAGTTTTCTTAAACAGAACACCCTGTCCAACTGTTCCTTTTAAATAGTGAATCACTCTGTAAGTTGCCTCCATATGGTCCGCTTGAGGGTTGTGCATAAATTGACTGATTACCCCTACAACGTACGCTATATCTGGTCTAGTGTGTGAGAGGTATATCAATTTTCCAACTAGTCTTTGATAATGTTCGTGATCCACTAAGTTTGTCTTTTCATCAATATGAAGTTTATGGTTCATCATCATTGGGATATCCACTGGTTTACATTCTAGCATCCCAGTTTCAGCTAAGAGATGTAGTATGTATTTCTTCTGGGAGATAAATATGCCCTGGGCCGATCTTAATACTTCAATTCCGAGAAAATACTTCAGCTATCCCAAATCTTTCATTTCAAATTCTCGGAACAAATTTTCTCGGAGTTGTTGAATTTCTGTAGTATCATTTCCTGTAATAATCATATCATCAACATAAATGATGAGACAAGTAATTAACTTACCCTGCCTTTTGAGAAACAAGGTATGATCTGAATTACTCTGTATGTACCCATATTTTTCCATAGCCACTGAGAACCTGCCGAACCAAGCTCTAGGCGACTGTTTGAGACCATATAATGCATTTTTTAGGCGACATGCTTCTCCCTTCTTAAATTCTGAAGAGTATCCTGGAGGTGCTTCCATATATACTTCATCTTTTAGATTGCCATGTAAAAAAGCATTTTTCATATCAAATTGATATAAGGGCCAATCTTGGTTTTCTGCAATAGAGAACAGAACCCTGATAGTATCAATTTTTGCTACGGGGGAAAAAGTCTCAGAGTAAACCAGGCCATAAGTCTGTATGTATCCCTTTGCTACAAGTATGACTTTATATCTTTCGATTGTCCCGTTAGCACGATGTTTAACAATGTGTACCCAATGACACCCTACAAGTCTTTGTCCAGAAGGTGGTCTACACTTTTTCCATGTTTCATTTTTTTTATTAAGGCTTTCATTTCTTCATGCATGGCTTGCAACCATTCTAGTTTTCCTTGGGCTTCGGCTAGGGTTTGCGGTACCTGCACAGTATATACAGAGGCTAAGAAAGTCATAGCTTGTGTGGATAGACTCCCCCTGACCAAGTTAGCCATAGGATATTTGGAATTCCCAAGAACATGATCTGGTTCGTATCGGCGTGCCGGAATACCCTTGTTACGTCGAGGAGGAATAATGTAGAGTTCAGCCGTTTTATAACCTTCTCATGATATGGATCGGGAATCAGAACTTCAATATCTAGTTAAGGATTAGAAATATGTACCTTAGGGGACCTGGGCGGAGAAGACTGGGGCGTAGTACCATGAGGAGCAGGTTTAATCTCCATAGGAGGTAACTCGTTGGTTCCTGCGGCAAACTCTTGTGGGACAGCAGCAGGCAAAGTTAGATGTTCCAACCAACCGAGCGGATCACCCGAATTCTCCCCCTGACCACGAGCTTAAGAAGGATAATAGAACTCATACTCAATGAAGTTACAATCGAGAGTGGTATACATTCGATGGGTAGGTGGATGATAACACCGATAACCTTTCTTATTGACTCGAGAGAAAGTCACATTTTAAGGCACATGGATCAAATTTATTTCGGTCCTGACGAGGAATATGAACAAACACAGAGCTACCAAAGACGCGGGGTGGTAAGGTTAGTGGGGTAGACCCAGGTAAATGTGTAGTAAGAGTATTCAGGGGAGTATCAAACTTCAAGGCGCGGGATGGTAACCGGTTGAGAAGATAGGTGGCAGTTGCAGCAGCTTCAGACCAAAGAAAGGATGGAACTTGGGACTCGATCATAAGGGCCCTAGTGACCTCCAAAAGGATACGATTTTTACGTTCAACAACCCCGTTCTGCTGGGGGCTATTTGGACATGTTGTTTGATGGATAATACCATGATGACGGGTAAAGGCTTTCATGGAGTCATTGATGAATTCACCCCCATTGTCAGAACGAAGGACCTGAATTTTTTTGTAGAACTGGGCCGTAATCATTTTATAAAAAGACATAAAACACGTATGACCTTCAGATTTGTGTTTTAAGAAGTAAACCCACGTCACCCGGGAAAAATCATCAATAAACAACAGAAAGTACTGAAACCCCCCATAACTAGAATGAGGGACAGGACCCCACACATCAGAGTGAATAATATGAAAAGCATGAAAAGCATGTCGACGCCATTTGCTGGAGCAGAAGGGATTTTTATTCTCGCGACTGAGTGTCCGAAACCGAGCTCCTCTCCCGTGTGGCTGTCGCCGGAGGTGGTCGCCATCGCAGGTTGGCCCACGATGAAGGCCACTGCACCGGGTTTGGGGAGATTATGCAACTCATACCACCAATTCGGGTAACCCGTGCACTTGAAATATTTTTCCTCGAGTGTCCAGATTTCTGGCAGTCATTACACCATAACCTTCTTTTGTCCACTGCGCCGCTACGGGACGATGGTTTGCCCCCGGATCGGGTTTTTTCGGACCGCGCACGGATTGAGAGACCGGTGGCCACTGGTGGTACGTCGTCGGAATTGGGTGGATTGTGCAAAATCTGGTGCCATGTGGCTTCCCGTCGAAAGGTGGCATATGCAATTTCCACGGTGGGTAGTGGTTCAATTTTTAGCAAGTCACGTTTTACACTGTCAAAAATTGGACTAACTGTTGCCAATAATTGATATAGGCGCATTTCCTGGCGAAGTCGCTGATAAGTCGCCATATCCGCGGGGCACGGCATAGGATTCGACTCCCGACGGTCAATTTCACGCCATATTCGTTGTAGAACAGTATAAACATCTTCCAGAGATCCCTCTCCTTGTCACTGGACGTTGGCTCGGATCGTTAGATCATAAATCTGGAAAGCATCGGAACCATTGTTGTAGGTGGTTTCGAGGCCTGCCCAGAGATCCTTTGCCGTGGGATATTCGGTGAAGAGATTTACCAATGTTCGGTCGATATTGTCAAGTATCCAAGAGCAAATATAGAGATCCATCTATTCCCAATGAGGATAATCAGCATCATTAACATCCGGAGGTGGCGGTTTGCCCGTTAGATGATGAAGGCGACCTCGACCTCGGATAGCAACCTTCATAAGCCGCTGCCAAAGAGGATAATTGTCGTGTTGCAATTTTGTGTTGCGTACAATAGGTTGGTTGTTTTCAGGTTGTGGGATTTTTTTGAGAAGGGTTGCAAATTGAGAGACAAATCCGCTGGAGAAAAATTCTCCATGGTGGTATTGTCACCAATTTTTGGGTGATATGCCATAGTGAGCAGATTTTTTTTTTTAAAAAAGAGTAAATGATAGATTTACAGATGGGTGTGAGAAACCGCTTGCTATGATACCAAGTTGATCAGAACTAATAATTTTCATTCATAATACGATGTGTACATATAGCAGATAGGTTTGGTGGAGTAGGTGAGTAGTAGGAACATAATGTTCCTACTGTTACAATACATGCGGGTTCCTACTATTTCAATTCATGTGTTGGTACTGTTACAATTCATGCGGATGTTTATTGTCTATAGACAACAGGTATCAATATGATACAATGTATCATCCAAGAAAACCATATGCAATGTACGTCTTTCTCCAATTATTAGGTAAGAGTTGCAGCATTCTCACCGGAGTTTTTCTGGTCTCCATTGTTCTAGTTCTAATCAACAGCTCGTTGATAGTAAAACTTCATGTACAGCACCTAGGCGCTGCCCCAAACTCAACAACAGATAAAAGTGTTGGCCACTGATGCTCTCCGATTAAGCTGATACAGATGAATCAACTATTTCGGGGACTTGATCAAGCAAGTAGGCCATTTCATCAGGAAGTTCGCCCTTGGATCGATTTGTTTTACCTCCGATAACCACGCTAGTCCCATCTTGTAAGGCCCAGATCTTAGCATCGAATGGAAATGTAAAGAGAAATCGATAGATCAGTATGTTTCTGAGATGTAGACAGATAAATGGGAAGCTAAAGAGATTGTTACCTGCGTATGTGATAAGAAACTGATGCAAGTGGTAAGCATCAAGGCACCAAAACCAGCATATACAATAGGCACCCCAGGATCAATCTGTGTGGCGAAATTTTGCCAATGTGAAGATGCAAAAAAACTAGTTTATATCTCAGAAATGAAACAGTAGTTTGTGGAGAACATTCAGTTACTCACCTTTATTTCAAGTCCAGTACTGCCGATACAATCTAGTATAACAATTTTTACGCCATCGATGTCGATGGGGAGGTTCGAGTTTGGCCGTCTCACACCAGCAAATTTACCTTCTTGGTCATAGATGACTATTGATTGCATATCACGAGCTAGCATTGATCTAATTCGTGAAAAATAACAGAGAAGGAAAGGGGATTACAATGGTAACAAGCTACTTCGTTTGATGAAACAAAGATATTTATCAGATGAAGCTATAGTTCAAGAACCCACTTGTGTTCTTTATCAACTATTGGCTTAAAATAAACAAAGGTTTATCTTTTTGAAATTTTGATGTTGTAAAATTCAACTTCTACTTTCGTTTTCTCTATTTTTAAGCTACCAGAAGCAATTTTGGAGAGCTACAGGTTCGCCAACATTCTTTTTTCTCAATGATCTTTTATTTTTCTGCAGCTTTCTCAAACACCCACAGATTCTCAAGTTGCGTCCTCCATCTTTCAGCACTTTTTGAAAAGCACAAGCTTTACAAAAACTTGCCTAAAGCTATTGTTTCCAGCTGCTTGTACTTTTCAAGGAGAGCTGAAATTTAGAGACATTCTTATTAGATAATATTAGCAGTGTAAAAGATATTATAATCTACCTTCGCCAGAAATACTTTTAAAAACCTTAAAATTAGAAAAATAAATGCAAAACTTAACTCCCCAAACACTAAAAAACTGAACATTCCGCATGTTTTAAGGCGGAATTAGTTTTGCAGCAGTTGTATACTTGCATCCTACAAGGATTTTGAGAGTAAAGGGTACCTACATTCCTTTGAGTTCAGCAGAATCAGCATTTCCAACAGGCAGGAAGGTTCCATAAAGCTTCTTGTCCCCATTGATCTTCAGTGGTGCCATAGCCAAATTAAATGGTCCTTCACCATCCTTCATTACTTGAAGTGCTGACAAACTCCAATCTGTCTGGTACAATGTGATCCCTCCAAATCTTAAAGGGTCATTAACACTAATTGTCTTCCTCATAATCTCCTTGCCATTAAGGTCAAAGAGTGAAAGATCACTGTGAAATTGTGAAACCTGGCAACACCAAAGAATAGCTCAGGCATGGCTGAAATTTTTTACCCTGGACTGGATTCAACCGAACTTAATCCAATTACCTTGCAAATGAATGTGTAAAAGCAATAGTCATCTCTTATTTGGGTTCAACTTAAACCAGTACAGAGTAGAATTAGCAGTACAAAATGATTCGTATCTGCCCACCTCTCCGGTGCTGTAGTAATCCATGTAGAATCTATCCACATGAACCTCAGTGTTGAAAGATTCTGATGGAGTAGACAAGAATCCAGTTGGTCCCAATACGTCTCCTAGAACGAAGTTCAGACCCTGTGGAACCATTACTGAACCACGGAAGCTCCCAACAGCACTGAGAGTTCCACCAGACATTATTAGCAGCAAAGCTAAGTGTACTCCAATGGGGGCTAACCTACCCGCAAGACCCTTGAAGGCATACAATGATGGCCCCTTTAAGAATACCTGAAATCGGAAAAGATATAAGCATATTGTTATGATCCAACAGTCATTAAGAAGCAAGAAGATAGTGAGCAATTAAACACAAAGACGAAGCATTATACTTCATATCCAGCGCCCATAAGAATGATGCCCACATCCCGGATAGATGCTTTTGGCAAAGTATCCGAGTATTCCTGCTTACGAATCACCTCAGATGACTGCAAGAAGGACCACCTGAAGGATTTTTAGTGTTAGCTCGGAACCACATATTAGGCATCAAGAGTTAGAAAACATCAATTGTTCAACAAAACAGACCTTCTTGCTACCTTCACTAATGGGATCTGTGTTGTGTATGTACAAGCCATAAGTGATGCTCCAAGGAGAATAATTGTTCCCAAAAATACTGGAGAGGAGAACATATGATTGAAGCCAAGAGCGAAAATCCATCTCCATGTAAAGAATCCGAGGACCGGATTGACTTCAGGGTACTTCTGAAAATAGAAATCTGGTGCCTCCCCTTGTTCAATGGCAGTTCCTACAGCATAAAACATTTTTCCAAACTTCAGAGAAAATTGTTCATGGCAATACCACAGTTTTCATAAACCAGATCAACCAACAAGAACAGGGTGAGAGAGCAACTTTGATATTATTGCATTGCTGGTCTTAAAAGACTCAAATCAATTAGGCCGTCCAAGTAATCAAAACTCACCCGAACCCCCATCAGGAGCAAACACCCATCATTCTGATGTCCAAGTGATTGAATCTATGTCTGAATCGGCATTAGACAGCACTAACTAGATTCAACTTGAACTATTATGAATCTAATACTATGTTAATTTTTTCGTACATCAGATCAATCAACAGTAACGGGGAGATTTGCATAATTTATACTTGACTAAATTGGAAACGCTATAAAGATTCAAGTCAACTGTATATGAGATCAGACATCTATTATAAACTCGTCCAGTTTCTCTGAGAATGAGATGTGAGACATTTTCCTACTTATTTTGTTCTTCAACATTGAGATATCCCAACAAGGAAGGAAGCATGCCCCTTTCAAATTAACACCCCCTCATAATTCTATGTTTTTTCATCTTCCAACGTAAACTTAAATAAAAAGAAATGTATAAAGAACTCAATCGTCGTGCAATGCAAATTAATTACCTAAAGCCATCAAAGCACCAAGCACAAACATCTCCGAAATCGCCAGAGGCAAATTAGAAAGCAGTGACAGCAACTTCTTAGGCAAACCCTTCATCTGCCAAGAACCCACTTCCTTTCTCGGCGATGGCGGCTCCACCTTACCTCCGCCGAGCTCAGGTGCCTGAATCTTAGTTATCGCCGGCGATTGCAAGCTCTTTTTGACATCCTTTCTTCTACTCTCATTTTCGGACGTCTTGAGCTTAGCAAACACGTTGCTTTGGGTATAACGGCTTGTGAGAGCGAGTGTGCAAACGGGGCGGCCATTATCAGCTCTACATGAAGCGCAGAGAAAACTATTGCTGGCAAAGGAGAAATGGGTTCTGAATTTTGCGCTATTCCTGATATTGTGTGATCCAGTAGTTGGTAGCATTGCTGAATTCAGAGTTCTGATGTAGGTGGATTGAAATATCTGAAGAAAATCATACAGTTGTTTAAAGATGATCCAAGTTTGAGAAAATGGGTGTAATAACGACCGCGTCAGTAGTTGGTTTATCTTTATCCACAAGAATGTAGATACGATTCTAAAAGATATTTGGAAAGATGATCCAATTTTGAGGAACTGAGGAAAAAGTAGTATAACGATAGGAATAAATTAATATTAAAGAAAAAATAATTTAAACAGCAAAATAATTTTAATTAAGTCCTATCACAGGTACTTTGAGACAGGGGCGGAGCCAACTTTTTTACTCAGGGGCGAAAAAAAATTTTAGGGGGCAAACTAAAATGTGGGGGACCAAAATATTTTTTTTTTAAAATATGCCTAAAATTTTTTATTTTATTTTTTAATTTTTTTTTTCTGGGGGGCCCCTGGCCCCCCCTGCTTTGAGATAGATAAGGATCAATCACCACAAAGCCGGAGTTGAGCCTTGTATTATTATTTACTAGTAATTGCCCGTGCCCTCATGGCACGGGGAACAAAAAATACACCAGCACATGCAAAATGGCCATGCGTGAAG
>JAOWBN010000001.1:71405-84527 GCA_028565015.1 Pinguicula moranensis | reverse complement strand
AATATGAGGTCAAGAAAGCTCAGTAGGTCTTAAAGGACCAAAAACCTGTTAAACAGAGACACTGATACTGCAAAAAAACATTTGGATATCCACTTCAGAAGAAAGATGCTCTCAGTGCAATCCAAATGCAAGAATTTTCACATGAACATGTACTAAAAGGTTTAATCTGAAAAATAGATAAACAAACATACCAGATGAGCACGCTTAACAACAGCAATATTATTTCCATATGCTGCAAATGTGTATTCACGAAAAGAGGCTAAAGCTCGAATCTTCTTTGGAAGTTGTGGGCCTGCATTTCCATACAAAAGCATACTAACTCAACCAAACATGACAGAGAATCCTTTATAGATTTTAGACGTTCTTCCCAAATCCAAACATCTGAAAGCCTCGAATCTACCACCCCACCCTCTCATCTCACAGCACCACACCACACCACACCACAATCAAAAGGATCAGAAACAGTTCTAGTGCGAAAGTACTTCATCACCTAAAACTGAAATATAAATGTGTGCATCTGAGACAGCTACTTCAAAGAAGCATGAGATTATCTCGTTGTTCAGTTAAGAATTTCTCAGCACCATCCAAGCAGGTAGTACAAAGACAAAAAAAAACAGTCAAGCCCTGGGTATATGCTTTTGCCGGCTCAGCATGCTTGCTTTCACTCTATCGACATTGGTGTCAAGACCAGTAGCAACAGCAGCGTCAGCCAAGTGTCGTGTGCTTTGTGAGGGATTCCATATCAACTAGATTTTCAGAAATCCGGCCAAACTATATATCTTAACAGGATGATTGAGAGAAGACAGTTTTCTTATTGAAAGGGAAAAAAGACACAAAATAAAGAACTGCAAAGCCAAGTTGGCAGATAGTAAGGCCACAACGGCTTTTCTCCTGGGATCTGAAAAGTTTACAGAAATTGCCCACATTCCAGCTAAAATATAGCCAATCAGACTACTTTGATATGCGATATGCTTTACTCTCTCGCTCTGGGCAATGAGCCAATAATTGTGCTTAGAACATTTTTCCTTTTTTTGAAATACATAACTATATGAATAAAAGAAAAACTTCATACAAATCCAATGAGTAATTAATAATTCTGTTATACATAAAAAAAGTCATTATCATGCCCTTTTCGGATGAATAATAGAGTTTTACGATTTCATCGACTAAAAAGGTGCTCAGATTAAAGCTAGACTAAGATTTAAGCTAGAAGCTTACCAACGAGGATTAGATTGAGCTTAGCACACTGCAAAATTGAAGAAAAATAAAACAAATTTAAGTTCTCAGCAAACCAAAAAGAATCAACAAAGCTATCCCAAACGGAAAAGATGCTAGGTTATCAAAACTAGAAAGAATTGAGTACGTTGTAAACTTGAAAAGCTTTGCCAACGCTGACGGTGACGAATGTCTCAGTGCCGAGCCGTTGCACCGAGAAGGGGACGTTTGCTGTAATGTACCCAATCGCCCTAAAAGGTTCAAATATTCCCATTGTATCCAACTTCCAACTTTCCAACTTCTCTGTCACGTAGCAGAACGGCGACGGGTGGCGGCTCAGACGGCGACGGGAGGCGGCACAGAAGCGGCGGCAAATGAATTTCTGGTTTTACAAGAGACAGACGGGGTCCTCTTCTTGTTCTTGCAGCATATTGGAACTAATTATTTATTCTTAAGAAAAAAAGATCAGAGGGTATTATAGTCATTTGACTGTCTGTATAAAATTCTGAGTCAATAAAGATTGGACAAACATTAAACCCTAATTCTAACCGGAGTATAATTCCGCCATGGGAATCCTTACTTGGTTCAGCGCAAGCAACGAAAATGGAGGCAAAGGCGAAGAATCCCAGCTCCCTAAACTCGGCCCGAAAATTGATCTCGCCGAGGTTCCAGGCATGAACGGCGCGGTGGAGGTTCGGAGACCCGAGATTCCGGCGGCGGACATTTCTGTCTTCGAGTTCGGTTCGGTGTCATCCTCCGGCGACAAGGTGACTTTGACCGGTTACTGTCCCGTTTCCGAGGAGATCGAGCCCTGCTGGTGGGAGATTCTCCCGGCGAGCGGCTCCGACGCGCCGCAATTCCGCATCGTGTTCTGACAGTGGGATATCAGTTTCCTTCGTTCCTTCTTCAGAGTTTTTCTTGCGAAAATTCGAATGTGTGTGGTGTAGTTGTCGATATTCTGTAATGGTTTTTGAGTATTGATGATGAATGATTTTGAAAGCTTTCATTGATCTACGGCAAGTTGTTGGTTAAAAAGATCATACGAGTACAAGAAACTAATGCAAAACAAACTACATTAGCACCAACTACAAAAGACTAGAGCAAATCTTGATGATGCAATGCCTCTTCGCCACAGGAATCTGATGCAAGAATCAACAGTTTTCCAGAGCTCATATGACTTTTCTGTATCCTCCAAAAGCCCAAATCTGCGAGGATTCAAAGATTACCATCAAATAAGGGGTGGATTTAGAGGGGATGAGGGGCCACTGCCCCCATATCCTTGGTGACTTGTCACCTCACCCCCCACAATATACTTTGTGGCTCTTATATACCAATTAACAAGGCATGCAGGTAGAGGTAGGATTAACAATGTAATCTACTTATCTCATGGCTATTTTGAACCTCTATGGCATGCATTCTCCAGTATGACACTGAAAAGACCTACAGAGTTGGGATACTTACCTTAAGGTTAGTGTCCCAACTTCCTGTACATAAAGCACTTCCATCTGCTGAAAGCCCAAGACAGCTGATCCTACCATCGTGAGAATTTTGAAGAGATCCCAAGTTCAAAACAACCTAATATCGCGAAATAGACGGTTAAATAAAAGCAAAAGGTGTGGACAAGTAAGTTTAACTTCACTTGCTGAGTTTACTGAAGAAAATGGACGATAGCGGTAGTGTTAGGATATACCTGTGCCAGAAGAGTGTCCCAGACATAGCAATCTCCATTGGTGTATGCGGCAAAGAGGAGTCGGCCAGATATGGAAAATGCAATTGAGGTTACATGAGGGACTTCATTGTCATTACTTGGATGGTTGTATACTTGTAGCTGATGACCAGTTCTGATGTCAAATAGTCTACATGTTCCATCATCCGAACCTGTTCCAAATCTGTTCCCGTCGGGGAAGAACTTGACCGTATTAACATCCCCCTCGTGGCCATGAAAGGTACCAACAGCTCGACTAGCAACTCGAGTATCCCAGAGACGGGCAGTTGAATCACAAGAACCAGAGACGAACATTCTGGAATTGGATCCATTAATTGAGACACTGAACACAGAGAGCATTGTGAAATTCGTTAATAAAAGTTTTGATGGAAAGCTACTTTGAAGACCAAGCGAAAATTCAACAGCATAAGAAAGACATCGAGCATACCTTAGAACATCTGAAGTATGTCCCGACTGAAACTCTCCTCCAAACACGGAGGTTCTCAGTCCGGTAGTTATATCCCATAAAACACATGTATGGTCACCAGAAGCAGTTATCAGGTGAGTATCTTCATCAGGAACATACTGACATGATGATACATAACCCTTATGCCCGCTAAGCATTCTGGACACCGGTAGAGTCCCATCCTTGTCAGTTTGAGAGTTCAGGTTAAAGATAGAGCACATACTATCTAGGCCACCACAGGCAACAGATTGACCACTAGGAGAGAAGGCGCATGTCATAACCCACGAACATGGTAGCTTAATAGCATGAGTCTTCTGGCTAGTGAGAGTGTTCCATACTATTAATCTGCCATCTTGAGATGCACTAACAATGCGATTCCTTTCAGGGGTCCAATCCAATGAATACACCTGAGATTCGTTTATGATTTACATGCCAAAAGGATTCAGGAAACAGAAAAAAAAAATAGACACTTAACAAGATTATATCTTTGAACTCATGAAGATGATTTCAATGTGATGCTGATTACCGGATTCAAGCACCATGGCAACAGAAACAAGATCTAATTTCATCAAGTGTTGAAATTGATCATCTCTTTACTAAGATTTGAAACAAAACAAAAGAAATGCGAACTGACAAATAAAAAAGACTAACATTTGTTGCATCAGAGGCATCTAAAACGTACATAGATAACAAAATTAACCTCGAAGCAACATCCAAAAAATAGAAATAAATATTCAACCTTGCCCGTGTGCCCCTGCAATGTCCGGCAACAGACCAGATCAGTAGGGCCAAAGGCCACCGGAGTCTTCCCCTGCGAACGCGCGTACCCAGCAACTGAAAAAAAAATACTGAGATAATTAACTACACAAATTATAAGTTCTAAAAGAAACAGATCTAAGAACAAAACCCCAAGTTCAAAATTCATCTCCTCAGTGATTCACAACATTACACTTCATAAAAACGAAAAATTATAAGATTCGGACCATCAGTGTCCAAAAGAAGAAGGCGCCTCTGCTTCAATCTCTCTCTCAGTGCATTAACTGTTTCCGCAGCAGCTACATGCCGTTCTCTCAGCTCAGCAACAGACGACATACTTCTTTTCCACTAAAAACAAATCAAGGAAACTGAAGAATCAGCAGCTCAGCTTCATTTTAACCCCAGGATAATCCAAATCCTTACCAAAGTATAACTAAAATCATCTAATTATCTGACAAATTGCTCAGTATCGAACAGATTCTGAGACTACACGTTGTTAAGAGGGGGGGATTTGGGGGGTGGACTGCACTCTGCAGGACTTTGAGATGGGGTTAGCACATTATAATTTATTATCACGCCAAATTAACATTAACAATTTACAATTTGCGTGTCCATTTTTTTAAATTTGACCCCAGTTTTCTATTTTAATTTATTATTTTTTTATCCCATATATATATATTACCATTATATATTAACTCTTTAGTATTTTCGTTACAATTTGAATGATATGAAATTAATTTTGCAAAAAAATATAATAGATAATAGATAATTAATACAATATTATAAACTTGAAAATTGAATTAATTTATCTATAGTTGCAAGGTGCTCCATTAAATTTTGCATAAATATGTTTGGTAAGATCTCGCTGCAACCATCTAGCCGTTGTTTTCACGAAATTTTTGTCATATGCTGGATATTTGTTTCTATCGGAGCATCGAGAGCATCAACATAAAACATCTTTGTAACGATCAATAAAATTATAGTCTGGTTGAATGATGGTATATCCCTCATCCTCCACAATCATATTGTGTAGAATGATACACGCATACATGAGGCAAAAGAAGGTGGTGGAGATAGAGAAAATATTGAAGATGCAAAGACGGTGTTGGTGATGGCAGTATGTGGGACGGAGATAATATTTGTAGTGATTACTAGTTTTTATGCTTTGTATTTTCAATATTTGAAATGTGTTTAGAGTTTTTGTAGCATTTGGTTTGGACTTATTTAATTAGGACTTGGTACTGTCTATAGGGTTTGTTTAATCTTGAAATATGATTTATTGTAATATTTGTATGGTTTGTGTAATATTTAATTAGAATTTATGTTTATATTTGTTTCAATAATTAGTGTTTGCATTTGTATGTTTTTTTCGCAATATTGTGGTATCTAATATTTTTAGTCAATTTTTGGTCCCATTATTTAACTTTAAATAATACAAAAAATTGAAACAATTAAATAATACAACAATAGAATAATTAAAACAATTAAATAGTGCAAGAAAAATAAGAAGAAGAAAAATGCCACGGACTTGCAGGCGGCCATTAAATTCTAATCTAAACGTCCGCAGTTGAAACCCGCCCTTTTTTGGTAGGTAATTAATAGATTAGTGTCCTCGTTAGTTTAAAGGCTTTCTGACGGCTAACACCCCACTTATTGTGAGGCCCTACCCCGGTATCCTTCGGGCCCTCCGACTAATCCAGAAGTATCAAAGCCAAATATATCACCGGCTAGATTCGAACTTCAGACCTCACTAGGCAAGCCCTATGTGTCTGAAGTCGTGGCCGCTGGGACACCGATGCTTCGATCAGTTAAAACCCGCCAATACTGGCCGTACGATACGGCCACCCCAAATGTCCTCCCATAGGGGACAGCCTTGGCATGATAATCCCTGTATATTAAAATATTAAATTGTTTTTTTAATTTAGTTAAACAGGTAATTGTAATTTTGTCCTTTTATGATAAATTTCGAAAATATAAAAATTGAATATGTTTCAAAATTAAATTCGTGTATGATATTATATTACAGATTTTATTAAAATAAATAAAAGACAAATTTTGACAAACAAACCTCAACTCAAACGAAGTATAGCATAACATAGCCACTGTGGACCAGGGCGGTAGCTAATTGGTTAGGGGCATAGAGTTCTATCACTGTAATACTTGTTGTATATATATAAATTTGGTCTTTCAAAAAAAAAAATATTATACTTCATACTCATGAGCAAGGGTATCAAATCTTTACATGCAACTAAATATCGAGAATGTTTTCAAAATTCATTAAAATATTGTTTATGTGAAAATAAATAAAAGACTAATTTATCTTAGTAAGCAAATTAGTAAAAGTTATTAAAGGTATGTTTTGTACCTTCACTTTTTTTATTCATTCCCATTTTACAGTTTTTGAGTATTTGAAAAAATTATGAAAAAATAAAAAATTATAAAAATAGTATTTGCAGTCAAATTTTTCAAAATAAACTGATGCAAAAACCCAAATACTTATAGCATACAAAATAAGAAATGTCATTTAAAAATTAAAAATATGATTCTGTGAAAGCACATACTCTATGATCAAGTTTAATTGTTGCATATTATTTAGATTTTGGGCATTTGTTTCTTTTTTATTTCTTCAACTTGAGATTTTTTTTTTCCAATTTTTCTCATCATAATTTTATCTGGGATACGCCTCACATATTGAATTATTACTATATTTTAATAAATTTTTGGGGGTGGGCGGTGGCGAGTGGGGTTATGGTGGAAGAGGTGATCCAAAATACATCAATTTGCCATTTTACTTTATGCTGGTTTTTTATTTTGTTATGGTAGGGAGTAGTTTAGGGATATTATTTTTACACAATTTTTATTTATTCGCAAAATTGTTATTAGAAGTAGAAAGAGAAGAAAAAAAGTAGTCTCATCTCATACATATTTCAGAAAAAAATAATTCTGACTGGAAAAAAAAAAGAGAAATACAAGTAGAAGTGGAGTTTTAGAACACTGATTTTGAAATATTCTGAAAATATATATTTTTTAATTTTAAGAGGTACAAAACATGTCCTAAGTTTTAAATAAAAAAATGATTATTTCCATTTTTTTTTTCAATAAGTAAGGATTATTTCCGTATTAGTCTCTTTATATTTAGGGCCTGTTTTGTACCATTTTTTTCTGATTATTTTTTTCATTCTTTTTTTTTTCCAAATTATTTCAAAAATAGTGTTTTAAAACTCCACTTCTCATTCTCCCTTTTTTTTCCAATCAAAACTCATTTTTTTCAGAAGTAGGCAGATGTTACTTTTTTTTCTTTCTATTTCTATCCAATTTCATAAATAAATTAAAGTTACCTTACCAAATTTGATTGCAAACACTATTTTAGTAGTTTTTTCAATTTTTTCATAGTTTTATCAAACATTCAAAACTACAAAATTAAAAAAGAAAAGTAAAATCAAAAGGAAAAGGAGAAAATCACTATAGTAAAAAAACAAGCCCTTAATACTTTTTGTTATTTACTCAAAATATTATTTTTCTTTAATAATGTAGACTCTTGAATTGTAAATCTGTATATATATATATATATATATATATATATTTATTGACAATATTTTTTTTTTCAATTTTAGGAAAATTTTGGCTCCAAATATATATATATATAATCTTAATTATTATGAATACAACATGAAAAAAATACTCAAGCGCAATGGAAGCTGTACAAACTACTTATGGGAATTATTCTGGCTTTCTACTGTTACATCAGAGCAGTTGTTCTCCTAGAGTTATTTAGCCTCTGAAAAATCCCCTAGTCAGACTGTCTTCATGCATTTCCACCAGGATAAACACAAGAATTGTAACCTGCAAAAACATGGAAACCATATAATCCAAATATCACAGGATAAAACCATGTACAGGAGATACTTCTGCACATATTTTGGCAGATTGATTAGTAGATTCTAGATGGATTCAGTAAATTCCTCCATTAAATTTCAGTGTTTCTATTAGTGAAGTTGTTGGAACTAAATACATTAAATGATGCAATGTATATTGGGTCGCAACGAAAACAATCTCTTTATATTGTTGTGTTGTTTTTTATAGACAGATTCATGTATGGATATGACCCTCTAGCCCAGTTTTCCAATTTTTTCGAACGTGTGAATCCTCGAATCTCAAAATCCTGGTAACCAGAGAATGATTTGTGTATAGATAGATATCCATGAAGAAACAGAGGTTTTACTCAAGGAAATGTAAGAGCTTACTAGGATTATTGCTGGTGATGGTCGCCGTCTGCAAGTAGTCGCAGTTCCATGGATTCCTGTCAGTAGATTGATACAAGAGATTCATAGCATAAGCAGCGTGTGATACAACAGTAGCTGGTTCAAAACAGGCACCACCAGGCTGTATTGGACTACAATCTATCCCCTGGCTACAAGCATAATCAAGATTTGACTGCAATTGAGCATCAGGTATGCTGGGCCGGGGAACACACCAACCTGCTGCTGGAGTTGGTACAGGATTCACCGGAGTTGTTGGAGGGGTGGGAGGAGTCACCGGTGCTGGTGGAGAAACGGGAATCGAAGGAGCTGGATTCTCAGTGTTCGTCGGTGCAGGAGTCTAGGCAAAACCAATCAAAACACATTTTAGAACTTTTTGAACAATGTAACAGTTCAAGAACATGCTGTATCAAGAAAAGTAATCAGATTTATTAAGATTTTTCAGGCACTATATATCTCCAGTATGATACTATCCACTTTGGGACTAAGCTCTTAGCCCTAAGATTTTGTTCTTAGACTTTTCACCCCAAAATGCCTCAGTTTGTTGGTGCAGGAGTCTAGGCAAATCCAATCAAGACACACAATTTAGAGCTTTTCAAACAAGGTAATTTAAAGCTTTTCGAACAAGGTAACAGTTCAAAGAACATGCTGTGTCAAGAAAAGTAATCAGATTTGTTGGGATTTTTCGGACACTACATATCTCCACATTGGTATGATATTGTCCACTTTGGGACCAAGTCCTCATGGTTTTGTTATTGGAATTTTACCCCAAAAGGCATCATACCAATAATGTAGTGTCCATCGACTTATACACTTAAGCCTTTCTTTATCCTTAGCCGTGTTGGACAAGTTCGTTCAACAAGATTACTATCTGAATTCGAGATTTGATCATACCAGTGTGCTCTTTGAAAGACCGGCATTGTAAGTCATGGTAAGGTCAGGCTTAAAGAGCCCGAAAGATCGCTCTGACAACGGTCCAGGCTTCAAATCCTCGTCATAGAGCGCAAAGAGATAAGTATCCACAGACGTTCGCGGCATGAGTGGTGTGCCAACCATGGATCTGAGATGGTTTATCAGGTTTTCATTGTATGCTTTTGCATTGTCCAAACTAGCACCATTTTCAGTAGGATCTCCTCTATAAGGCCAACCAGTCTCTGCAACAACAATCTCAACATCACTAAATCCCATAGCTTTTAGAGCAGAGTGCACAGCATCAACCTACGACATGAGATCGCGATACTGCCAACTATCAGCTACCAAATGGGGAACACATAACAGCTTGAAGATGCTTATAAACTCCATACAAGGGTGTAAGCAAGTAACTTACCTGTGCATCAAACATGTTCATGTACTTGATGCCAGTTCCAGCATCTACCCTTCCGGCATTGGGTTGGAACAAACAAAATGCCAGTGTTTCAGGCCTGGGATCACTCTGATATGCAAAGAAAGGGTATGGATTTATCATTAAAGGTGAACCATTCGCTCTGTGAAATTGTAGCAATGCTTTCATGGTGTCACCATATCCGAAAGCCCCGGTTGATGGAGGATCTGACTGGCTCAGCACGGCCATGGAGTGCACTGTTGACACCTTCACCTTCCCACCCAAAGATGCTGCCATTAAACTTACATTGTAAGCTTTCCGAAGCTTGCAAAACATTTCATCACACAAGGTTAATGGTCTCTTTGAAACAGCATCAAATGCAAAGATTTGGACAAAACGCTTAAAAGTAACTTCTTAATTAATCGGTAGAGCATTGGTGAAAAGTTGTTGCTAAATAGAGAAAGCCAAGCAAACACAACTTCAACGCAACTAAAGTTTTAGAAAAAGATACTCAATGAGAAAGAGTAGTATGCATCTAAAAATTTAGAAAAGCAAAAGTTAATTCTACAATACAAATTATCCCGATTTAAAGTCCAAAAAATCCCATATTTTAACTTCATTAAAGCTAATTACAAGGGTAAGGCCGCGTACATCTGACATCCCAGACCCCAAATTAGTTGGGAATATATTGGATACGTTGTTGTTGTTGTTGCTGCTGTAGGGTTATCTAATGGTGGTGGCCGTAATGGGTGGTCGTTGTTTACTACCGCAATCGTTATGGTAACGAATGGGGTGGCGGACTTCGTCTAGGGATGTCCATTAGGGATTTTGGTCCGGGAATTGGCTATTATTATTCTCGGATAGAAATATTTCAGAAGCAACCGGGCATTCCCGTTCCCATCCTGTATTCCCGAAAATTTTGGAATTTTAGGATTCGGGTTTCTCCAAATGGCCTATCTGACCAAAATATTTCGAGAGCAGCATGGACATTCTCGTTCCCATCCCGTAAAAGTCCCAAAAATTTTGGGAGTTCGGGAATTCCTAAATCCCGAATGGCCACCCATACCATCATCTGTTTACCCCAATACTGCTACCAATGCGGGAGCCACTACTATCACCGTTATCTTTTTTTTAAAAATAAAAATAAAAAAAATTTTTTGATCGAGAAAAAAAGATTTTTTTTAATAAACGGTGGTGGCGGAAAATCTGTCACCACCTCCGCCACCGCTATTCAGTGGTAATCTGCCGGTGGCAGTGGTACCGATAGCGGACACGGTGGCGCCGACAGAAATTCCGCCACCACTATATTCGGTAGACAATCCTAACAAAAATGGTATCAGTAAAACACGACATTTTTCCAATAGTACTTTAACATCTAAAAATTAGAACTTAAAAACCATCCTTCTAAAACACCAAAAGTTAAACCTTCACTTGATTTTAAGTTGAAACAATTTGAATTTTACTTCATTTAAGCCAGAAACAGTTTTGCAAAAGCAGTTCCAAACACGGTATAAAAAAGCCTACGTAAAAATGGTATCAAATAACACAATCATGTCTCACTTTTCACTCCATCACCACAGCCCATAACTGAAGGCAAGCATCAAAGTTTCAACTATTTACTTTACCCGCATTGAGGGCATTCTGGAGATTTTGCATTGCCGGCAGGAGCTGTGACACGAGATTCGGATCCGGTGACGTCACCACTTCGTTGCCGATCGAAACCACGATGATCTTGCTCGCAGGATAATAAACCAACACATTCGAATGGACCCAATTACCGGCGAAATTCGGGTCGGACGCGAGCGCCGGAATGTCCCCATTGGCGGCGCCGATCACGATTCCGATGCCGGTGTTCGCCAGAGCCTTAATGATACCCGGATCGGCGCCGTACAAACGAACCTTCTCGATGGTCGTGGATTTCAACAACCGCGCCGTCGCCTCTGGCGGAGGAAGGTTGTCCGCTACCTGGCCGTAATTAATTCCGACGAAAGACTGCGAATCTTGGGGGGAAATTTGAAAAAAAGCAAAAAAAAGCAGAGGATTACAAAGAGTTTCTAATTCTTACACAAACAAACATACATTTACATTTACTGCACTAAAATTCGCGGTTTCTTCTCGAAAGGGTTAATCACCAGAACATAGCTTGAATTGAATATGACAACTAGGACCGGTCAAACGGTTCTAATATTTTTCCAAAACCCAAAATCCGTCCCTTATTCAAAAATTGCGAGAATTCGGGTATTCGGACGGGTTCAGAATTCTGGTCACGTTGGTTCTAGGATTTTTCCAAAACCCGAAATCCGTTCCTTATTCGAAAATTGCGATAATTCGGGTATTAGATGGGTTCAAAATTTTGATTACGTTTATTTTTGGACGGGTCTATAGCCATATTCGAATTGAATTCATATTTTTAGACAGAGGATTTTGGGAATTCCCAAAATTGACTGGTCCTTTGCCCGAATTTCACAAAATTTTCAAGAATTCGAATATTTTCGTACCAAATTTTTGGTCCAACTTATTTTCGAAATAGATCCGAGTATGACCAATACCTTATCAATTAACCGTTTGACCAACCTGCACAAGTGCTCAACAAAGATCAACTTACCCTAATCACAACTACCCAACAAAGTTCAACTTACCGGCAAACTCCAAAGACATTAGTAGAACAGAAAGCAGCACAAATGCTAATAATGCAGAAAATCTCTGCATAATTGGAGCCATAGGCATGGCAAAACATATCTCCATCCCCAAAATGTGCAATCTCGTGAGGTGGTATTGGACAAGAAGACGAGTTTGACGGTACAATGGGATTATCTGGGCAAAATTGCACGTGGGTTTGCGAGTGTTACTTATTCTCAATGGTCTCGTATTCAGCAACTGGAAGTATAAAGGTGGTCAGGTGGGGAGTAAAAGGAAGAACAAAGAAGGAAGCTTAGTTAATAGGAATACAATTCAACGAAGCAAGAAGGAAAAAGTAAGGGTGGTTGGTGGGGGGAAAGGAGATAATGGAGTCGTCAGAGGATATAGATTTTAAAAGGGGTTTGGACGAGGATGTTGTTGGAAAATAATAATATATTTTAATAATATATTATTAGTATGAATCCAAATATACCCAGTATATTCCGCTTTTAGGCAGGGTCTGGGGAGGGTGAGATGTACGCAGTCGTACCATGATCTCTAAAAAGAACTCAAGAGACTGTTTCCGTGGAGACCCTCGGCTAATCGAACACACATGCACACACACGCACACACACACACGCACACGCGCGGACACACACACACAAAAAAAAAACGAGAGAGGGAGGAGCGGAGAGGAGAGATTAGTAACCGCCCACCTGCATAAACAAGAAGATGCATTAATATACATTTCATGGGTTGGGTCAGTATGCCGATAAGCAGG
>JAOWBN010000001.1:35799-51470 GCA_028565015.1 Pinguicula moranensis | reverse complement strand
AAACTTGTGCTTTCGTAACATCAGCACCCAAAAGCAATATTCAATGTATTCCTAAGAATTTAACAAAAATTGAAGATCAAAAACCAACAAATCCTACACGAATTCAGGTGGAGCACTATAAAACAATTCCTCTTAAATAGACAGGTAACAATTTTGAGTCAGATCTTCTTCAAACTAGTTTAGAGCAAACCACTTCAACTAATGAACAAAATGAATTCCCTCAACAAAAACTTGAATGTACTACTTTGAACAAAGGAATTAGGAAAAGGGCATTGCGTGACCAACTTACAAATTGTTTTGAATTAATTGATTCTGCATTTATTATTCGTAAAAAATACCTTTCTGGGCTTTTCGATTTCAAATATACTATTATAACTCAACAATTTGAACATTGGAATCTTACTGTGAAGTCTTTAATTTTAAAACAATTACTTGGAATTGGTTGACCTTTTCTTTCGTAAGATATTGCAAATCGTTGGCTATGAGGGACTCTAGCTCTTGTAGCATCAACAATCTACTTTGGAGTTACAATTGTAACTTCAACGTGGAGAATGTTAAAATCATGAAATTACAATTGTAACCTCACCCAAATTAAACTGATCTCAACCATAAAATTTACAAAATCTAACGGCTGAAAATTAACCCACCAAAACCCAAAACATAAGCCTACAAAGAATATGAGCCATCGATCTCACTCTCACTCATCCAACAGCTATTGCTCTTATGACTGTATCTTGGAAAATGCAACCTATCTCGAGCAACACAACTTATCCCAGCCATCGAAGTTAAATCAGATTCAACAGCTAGAAGTGGTCGTTGCCTTGTAAACCGTCCAGACAAAATCGGACCGTTCATTCCCTGCAAAATCGAGCAGCCCAAAATTAAAGAGCATGTGACTTCATCAGGAGACAAAGGGGCAGAGATTGATTATTCATTCTATCATCCTCAACCATTGAATTCTTAACTGACGAACCAAAAGCTCCTCTTTCGGTTTCACTTCAAATATTTTAATTCTTCACATCTCTGAGCGATTTGTGTATATCTTTGGGAGAGTCTTCGAAATTTATAGTGAAATGTTGTCATTTTTCCGGCGAAACTGTTTTAGCTGATTTTCACTCCTTTTCCGATTACAAATTGTTGGCCGAAAAATCTTCTTAAATTTTTCTCAAAGAGTTCAAAAAGGAAATAACAAGCTACAAGGGCGTTCGATTCTGGAGCTCAACGTGAACGTACTTGGAGATCTCTCCGAGGAACCACGGGTCTTACATCGCCGTCTGCAGAAATTTTTATTGCTTTATTTTCTCATTTTTCATTTACAATTTCTGTAAACTTGGCCTTAATCGTTAGTTTTTACAGATCCGGTAGTTAATCCCAACAAGTTCATATACACAAAATTGTCTTTTAAAAAAGTTCATAGGCTAAAACATCAAAAAAAGAACTGAGAGAGGTTACTGTCCCCTCACTCCGCCGCCCTGCCTCTGGTCGTTGATGAACTTTATATGCTAGACCAACGAAGAATCAAGTCAATTACATGCTTCAGGGTCTTTTCTAGTTTATTAATCCCTCTTTTTCATGTACAACATTTATCCAACTTGATTTCCTTTCTTTGCCTACAGTTTTTTTCCAACCCTGTTCATCTCTTGAATGACTTCTCGTTCAACTTCTCCCAGTTCTACCAAGTTATTCAACGCGTACAGTGCAGTGCAAGCTTGATCGACTTCCCTTTCTTCAAGGTTTTCACTTTCGTTTTTCTGTGGACATTTTTTTTAAATTAATAAAGTTAACATTAAACGTTCATCCTTGTTGACCGGAGGAAACCTTTACAAACAAGCAATAGCAAACTTCTAGCTACCCTTGAGGAGTTAGCCTTGTTACACCCGAAAACAAATTTGCAGTTACATTCGAAAATCAAGTCTGAGAATCAGGGCGGAGCTAGAAAAATAAAGGAAGGGGGCCAAAAAGTTTTGGTTTGAGCATAGTGGATCGGATCAGGTTAAATCTGGTCCGATTGAATATACACGTTCAGATGTTGCGATATAAACTGTAAGAGTTAAAAGACGTCGAATCAACTAAAAAATGCAAGATTAGATGGATAAAATGCCATAAAATAATTATATTTACAAGAGAAACCATTTCAAAAGGTTAGGATTTGGTTGACTAGTCATCCAACAAAATATTGAACTATCAAAATAATTACATTAAAGATCAATAAAAAATATTCTAGTTATCCGAAATATGTAAACATATAAAATTCTATTAGAATTAATATACCATAAATTCCTTACAGTCCAGTGGTTCATTCACTTCCATTTGTTTCCAACGTACACGGATCAATTCCCAGCAAAAACCATACTTTTTATATTTTATTGCTAAAAAATTATTGTTGGAGAGAGTAGGCTGCTGGGTTCGAACCGTCGACCTTGAGCTTTGAAAACAAGAT
This sequence comes from Pinguicula moranensis, assembly GCA_028565015.1. Taxonomy (NCBI): domain Eukaryota; kingdom Viridiplantae; phylum Streptophyta; class Magnoliopsida; order Lamiales; family Lentibulariaceae; genus Pinguicula; species Pinguicula moranensis. Next base: position 49,030 of record JAOWBN010000001.1, on the reverse strand, counting down.
TTCTACAAGTTGGTCTAAATGTCATTTATTCATTAGATCAAACAAATACACACGATATTTTGAGGGTGGCCAAACTATAAATTTAGAAAAATTTATAATGTATTTTTGTTTTTGTTTAACTACTTGGGGGACCATAGCCCCCTGGTCTCCCCTCCCTCCACCTCTGCTGAGACTCCCTCTAGACAATCTAGGAAGTTGAGTTGTGCTCCAACATTCTAGTGTTTCTCCTTTTGCTCAAATCTTTGCAAGTTGATCCACAATTTGGATCCCTTCTCTGAATTGGTGGGAAACGTGTACTCTCAAGCCATTGGCAACCTTCAAAAAATCCTCCCATAAGTCTCATAAGTACCACAGGTTGCACCGGTTCGTAGTAATCCAGTTTACCAAGAGTTTGAATCTGATTCCAGAATTATGTTATGTCACCCTGCTTCCTTGCAAATGCGTAAGCCTGTAGTAGCTGCCTATAATTCTGCCTCATTATTTGTCCCTACGGCTAGAGGTACTGCAAATCCATTGAGACACTCACCGTTCCAATCCCTAATAATGCCCCCTGCTCCCGAAGCTCCAGAATTTCCAAAAGAACTCTCATCGGTGTTTAGCTTTACCCACCCGGCCGGAGGTTTGGTCCATCGCACTATCCTTAGTTTATCTCTTATCCTCCACTTAACTGGGATGCTAAGTTTCCTTAATATATCTCGATCATGTACCTGCATTTTCAGAGAAAAATTATTAGCCGCAGATATCTCATTGATAATCTTACGTACCTCCCTCCATAGCTGATCAGGTGATCGTGTGCCTCCTTCGAATCTTGCCCTGCACCTGTAGCACCAAAGAACCCATGTTATAATGGCCTAAAAAATTGTAGAGACAAAACCTGCCAGGCCTGATCTCCTTCCTTGTACTTTCCATTGAGTTATTCTTCCTTTCCACAAGTTGCGATGATTAATTGTGCCGCCAAGAACAGAAGCTACTCTCGTCCACAGTGTCTTGGCAGTCTCACTATCAGAGAGAACATGGTCCAGTGTCTCTCCTCGCCTTTCTACACAACAGTGTCAAGCTGAGGTCAAACTCACGCCCTTCTTGACCACCTGGTCATCCGTGAGGATGCTATGGTTCCAGGCTTTCCAAGTTGTCAGGTTTATTTTCATTGGGAGGTAGTTGTTCCAAGGTAGGAATTCTGTTTGTCCTGTCTCTGCTCTGGATCTAACTTTCTCCCAGGCCAATTTCAGCATGAATTTCTTAATTTGACAAGGTCCATATGATCTGATCCTTTTGGTCACATTATGTGGGCGGAGGTAATGCCTGAATTTCATATGTGATTTCAGTTCCCAATGTTGTCTGTAAGTCTGAGGTTAGCCACTGTCCATTCATGGAAAATTCTAAACTTTTGCCCCTCTGTCTATTATATCCTGGACACGCAGAGAAAGTGGCCCTATGCCTAGCCATTTATCGTATCAGAAAGACGAGTTCCCCTATTTCAGTACTATTTTTATGTTTTCTACCACCTCCTCACGCCACTGCATCGCATATTTCCATAAATGGTTGTCTTGACATGAATGGACAGCCATTTCTCTTTGAAGGAAATTTTCCTTTTTGTCGTACTTCACCTTTAAGAATCTAGTCCAGAGGTTATCCTCCGCAAGTAGTATGTAACAGGTTTTCATTGCCATAGCCTTTTGAAAATCAGCCACATCTCGAACCCCCAATCCTCCTTCATCAATAGGTTTGCATATGCGCTGCCAGCTCCTCCAATGTGTTCTTTTCTTTTCATGGTCTCTCCCCAGAAGAAATCCGCAAATATTTTCCTAACCTCATTCTAAATGTACACAGGGAGCTTCATTACTGCAATTAAATGCAATGGTTGACTATATAACACATACTTGATCAGAATAAGTCGCCCTCCCTGTGACAGCATACGTCCTTTCCATCCTGCAAGTCTCTTTCTTATCCTCCCAATAAGAGGGTCCAACATCTGCCTAGTAAACTTCCCAAGGTTGTGAGGGGCACCCAGGTATGTAAAGGGCCAGCTTCCTTCATTGTAGTTAGTTATTCTTTTGAGATCCTATTTCCTTGAGTGAGTGATCTGTTTGGCAATGAAAATGAAGGATTTTTCCTTGCTGATTGATTGACCAGACCAAGAACATAATTCCAGAAGTATTTTCATCATTTCTCTGATGGGCCTCTTATCTCCACTTGTGAACAATAATAAGTCATCAGCATAGCTTAAGTGGGATATCTGGGAAGCACCAACAGGGAGGAAATGCTTGATTCGTCCTTCTACGCAGCCTTGATTAATCATTCGTGAGAGTGTGTCTTGCATCAATATAAATAGGTAGGGGGATAACGAATCCCCTTGCCTAAGTCCCTGAGCCGCCTGAAAAAATCCCATGCTCACTCTATTCAAACTCACGGAGTACCAGTTGTGCTGAACACAATTCTTAATCAAATCACAGACCCTATCCGAGAATCCCTTTTCTTTCAACACCTGTTCCAAGAAGCTCCAGTTGACCTTATCGTAGGCTTTATCCAATTTCAACATCACATGTCCCCCACATTCTTATGATTTATGGTGTGCACCAATTCGTGAGCCAGGCTAATATTATCATAAATGCTCCTTTTTGGTACGAAAGCAACCTGTTCCTCTGCCACCAGCCTTGCCATATGTTTACTTAGTCTTTTTACAAGAACTTTGGCTATCAGTTTGTACACAATGTCCTAAAACCTGCTGTCCTTCAGTATAGCAGCCTGTCGATATCTGCGTCATACCAGGGTTTGTTTTTCTTTTTTATTCATAAGCAGTGATAATGACCCTACAACTTCGTTTGAATGATATGGCAACATTCTGTGGACATAGAATACGCCACACATCTCATGGTTATGATGGACAGGCATTTTCCTTCATGTTTTACTTCTGAAGAAATATAGGGAATTTATGACTTATTTCTTCACAATACCCCAAGTCTAAGTGAGTTTTAGAAGGAGCTTACAGGAAGTAGCTGAACTTCAGGATAACAATATCGTCTTGATTAAAAATCAGAAAGTTGACTTTTAGCTTGAGATAACTCTTGTTTTCAGTTGGTCTCTCTTCTGCAGCATGCATTTACCTTCTCTATTTTTTCTGTTTCTTGATTAGTAAAAATTGATTGGTATCTAAGAGTTTTGCATTACAATGTTGCAGCCAACAATCTATGTGGGAAGAGGAATGCATGAAAGTCAATTTTCACTTATCAAGTATGTGCTAGAGTTCTCAACTCGCTGAGTATCGAGTCCTTATATATCTGACACTGAATTTTATGTTTCCTTTTAACTGATAACAGATATACAATATTTTGGGTGCTGCTTCTATGTTCAAAGTTTGCATTCAGCTTTTTTATGATGGTAGTCTCACATCCTTTAGTTACTCAACTCAATGTAAACATACTATCAAGTTTCCTCATTCTCGTTTATTGGGATATCCAGATAAAACCTCTAGTCAAGCCTACCAAAGATATTATGAGCATTCATCATGTTGCATATGCATGGCATGAGTTCTTCCCAGATGGTATGTATCTAGTTATGCTAATTAATTATCAATTGCGTTATCAACCTTGTTGGCCCAACGTTATGTCTAATGGTGTATTTTTTTTAACCTAAATACAGCAAAGTACAACTTTGGAGCTATTGTTGCACTATGGGCGCCGGTTATCTTGGTATGGTTTCTTGCCTCAACATTTTTAGTTTCACACAGTAAACTGCATTATTTCTTTTGCTTACCCCATTCTGATTATTTGCTATTAGCTGATGTTTCAAATGTGATTTTGTACTCTATTTTAATTTTAATTTTGTGCAGGTTTACTTCATGGACCTCCAAATTTGGTATTCTATATTCTCCACTTTGTATGGAGGTTTTATTGGAGCCTTTGATCGTCTTGGCGAGGTATTAGCCACTAGTAAAGTTTTCATGTTCATTAACTCTTTTGATGTTACAATGAGATGTGTTGATTTCGACATCTCTGTCATGATTAACTTGGCATGAGTGGCCTTTTATTTCATTTCTTAACGTTCAACATGTTTGGCTGTGAAAGAACCTTGTATAAATGAATACGTTGTGGAATAAGATTACGTTTCTTGTGACTTTAGGAAAATAAATCCAAGTTCATAACTCAAATTAATTGTTGATAGTTTCTATTATCTTTGAGAGGGGTTTCATGTTGTTGCATGAGATTTCATACAATGAACTGAATTTAATAGAGCAAAATAGTTCTATTAAATTTCAGTGCTTCTATTTAGTGAAATTGTTGGAACTCAATTCATCAAATTACACAATTCATATTGGGTCGCGACGAAAATGACCACTTTGTATAATTATAAGGGTAAGACCGCGTACATTCGACCCCCCAGACACCAACTGAGTTGGTAATATACTGGGTACATTGTGAGTGAACTGAAATGTGTTCTCTTTTTAATAATGTTTGAAATTCATGGTTTTTACCTATTTGGGTGATCTATGCAATTAAAGGGTCAGTCATTCAGACACATATAATTATTCAGTTTGTCTATCTCCTGAACTATTTATGTGCTCAATGCTCAATTCACCTATCCATTTTTTCTGTCTACAGATTCGAACTCTTGAAATGCTAAGATCACGTTTTCAGTCTTTGCCTGGTGCATTCAACACTTATTTGGTGCCTTCTGATAAGGCTAGCAAAAGAGGGTTTTCTCTTGCAAAGAACTTTCATCAGGTATTTCCTCATCCTTGTATGCTTTTCTTTCTTGAATGTTGAGATATCCCATTTCCTGACTTCCCATTTACTTATATATAGGTCACTCCAAGTAAGAGAAGTGAAGCTGCAAAGTTCGCACAGTTGTGGAATGACGTAATTTGTAGCTTCCGGGAAGAAGATATCATAAGTGACAGGAAAAGCCAACATTTGTTAATACTCCATATACTAACTTAGCTTTTGGAAAGCTTCACCATATAGAACTGAAATTGCATTTTGTTCCTCAGGGAAATGGATCTGCTTCTTGTTCCTTATTCCTCTGATCCCAGCTTGAAAATAATACAGTGGCCCCCGTTTTTGCTTGCTGGCAAGGTGCGACTGAGCTTTTGAGCTGTATTTCATCATTCATGGATGCTCTTGTCTTGACCCACATCTTTTGCAGATTCCCATTGCACTGGATATGGCTGCTCAATTTTGTTCTAAAGATGCTGACCTTTGGAAGCGCATATCTGGTGATGATTATATGAAGTGTGCTGTTATAGAATGCTACGAGTCATTTAAGCATGTGCTCAATACCTTGATAACCGGAGAGACTGAGAAAAGGTTATTTTCATTCTCAAATATATAGATAATTAAGCTTCTTTTGCATATGATACTCTGTGTCTGATGCCGTAAGAAAAATCTTCCCTTTTTCTTGAATTTGGAGGTTACAAGAAATCAGTTTCATGCACTTTATAAGAATTATATGGTCCCAGTTACTTGCTGTAATATACTAATCTCAAGTCCCTTATGCATCTCCTTCTCGCTTAGTACCTAAATTTTTTTCCGCCAAGTTATACAGTTTATAAATGTCAACGGCTCTTTCTCTCTCCACAAAAATTTTCTCTTGCTTCTCTCTAACGAACAACTGCTTCACACACACACGTGCACCCGCCATCATCTCCGATGACGGTGGATGCGGATGAACCACCGCCGGATACTGACCCAACTCCGCCGGCTCACCCAGAGGAACAGCTGGCGGCAGAAGACACACGCGCTCCGGCCGAAAAGGTCGGAAAAAACCCACCCGCTGCGGTGACCCGGGCGCCTCGCCGAAATTGGATTGACGAGCAGACCATTGGGGACGAGGGGATCACCTTTTATTACACCAATTTCCCGAGCGACTGGACGGATACTGCTATGAAGGAGGCTTTCTCCGCCATAGGGGTGGTTGCCGGAATTATTACGCCGAGGAAACTGGATAAAGAAGGGAAACGTTTCGGTTTCGTCCGTTTCAGCTCCATAGTGGATGGAGTTGGAAAATCAATCTCCCGAATGAATGGTATCCAGATTGGAGGCCTTGTGCTGCGTGCAAATTTGGCTAAATATCATAAGAGAACTGAGATACCAGTCCGGAAGATTCTCCGACGGCCTCCTGTCCGTGCTCAGCCTGCAGAGGTGCAACCCCTGGTCACTGTTGATGCGGACCCAACCCCGGAGGAGATAGCGTGGTTAGAATGGTGTTTGGTTGCCACGATTCAGGGAATTTCGAGGGATTACATTGCGCGAGAAATACGCGAGATCCCGGGTATGACACACGTTAAGGTCTCTATGCTATCAGGCTCCCAGGTGCTAATCCAAACTACTTCAGAAGAAGAAATGGAAGCACTCATGAATGAAGCAGCGAAATGGCAGCAAATGGGCCTCGTTGGCTTGAGTCGATGGTCTCCGCTGTCGGCAAGCCACCCCAATGACCGTTGGATCCGACTAACGGGTGTTCCAGTTCAGTGCTGGAACAAGAGAATTTTTGCGGACATTGTGAAGTCCACGGGTCAACTCTTGAAGGTGGAAGATCCGCCAGTGGGTATCCAAGATTTCACATCCGTGAGAGTGTTGGTCAGAAAGGATGATCCTCATCGTGTAGTGCCTGGAATCTCGCTGGTGACCAAGCTGGGGACGTATCCGGTGCAGCTGAGAGAAGAACCGAGGACTTGGAAGAGATCCCTAGTCCAGAGTTTGCCCACTAATGAGTCGCTGGTTCTGGATTCTAATGCGTGGCCGGCGCTGCGAACACAGGCACCTGCAACTAGCAAGGATAAAGGAAAATCTCTGACTCAAGGGATGGAAACTATGGAGAATGCTGGAATGCAGAATCAGGATCAGGCGGGATGCTCAGGTGTGAGTGCTGAGCAGGCCACTTCTGATAATGAGCCAGCAACGCCGAGTGTAGCACAGACGGGGAATGACAGCCTGGTCCTTGATCAGAATGGGGAAGATCTATCTCCTCCACTCCCTGACAACTATGGTATGTACACCTTACAGCGAAGGATGGGTCAGGCCCAGAGTGACTGCCAAACCAAGAATCCAGTCTTGGATCTTGAGCTAGCACAGAGCCCTTCAAAACAACAGGAGGGTGCTCTCCCAAGTCTAACTAAACAACCTGAAGATCAGCTGAAGGAGACTTTGGAGATAGATAACCAAATAGTGCAGGGTCCACTGATACATGCGGATTTAGTATCTGAATCATATCTAGGGAAGCCTGCCCAGCTAGAGGAACAAACACCAGTTCCTTCGGAGCAGCCACGAAAGCCGATTCTATATTCTAAAAGGAGTAAGGGAAAAGCATCCAAAGAGGGTCATTTAGACAAAACACTTTCATCACCACTGGAGGCCCAGCTAGAGACTCTGTCCCAAGATTTAAATCAATGGAGCAGTCTCCCCTTACAGGTGGACTCAGAAGGACGTTTCTGGACAGACGTCATAGACATGGAAAAGGATAATGAGACAACAGTGTCAGATGGAGATTTGCCTGAGACAAAAGGATGCCCTGGTAGTAAACTGTATGACTCAGATCCGGCCTATGGAGTAGGAGGGTATAGAGGGTCTCCAAAGTCACTGCGCAGATCGATAAGAGCTAGAAACAATCCTACTTCCTACAGGTTATAGCCAGTTAACCTAGATTGAAATCAGGAAGAGAGCTAAAGGCTTTAGCTACATGACAGGGCATCTGCTTTTTTGAAATAGCCGTGGATTAAGAAGGGCAAGACCACACCTGAAGCTTTGGGTTAGGAACCTCTCAGTTGAGGTATTAGCAATTGCTGAGCCTTTTCAACAAGGAAGCAGGATAAGCCGTTTGTCTTACTCTCTGGGGCTGATGCACACAGTAACAAACTCAACTCAAAATGGGAAGCTATGGGTGCTATGGTCAGATGAAGCATCCTTCCAGGTGCTGAGTCTGCATCAGCAAGCGATTACAGGTAGATGGAAGTGTGAGGGGATGGATGTAATAGTCACTTTTGTTTATGCAAAGTGCTCAGCAGTAAGGAGGAGAGATTTATGGCAGCACCTTGAAGACATTAACCCAATTGGACTTCCATGGTTGGTCCTTGGGGACTTCAATGTGCTGCGAGCTAATAGTGAAAGAAGAGGAGGAGTATCAAGAGCAATACTGCCTATGCAGGAGTTTAACATTTGTATACATAACTGTGCTCTAGTGGATCTGAAATCGAATGGAAGAAGATTTTCCTGGTGTAATGGACACTCTGGATTGAACAGAACATGGGCTAACCTGGACAGGGCACTGGTTAATGCTGATTTCCTGCACTGGCAGCCTTGTAGCTCCTACAAGCTGCTAAATAGGCAGTCCTCGGATCACAGTCCACTGCTTTTGCAGCTCAACTTCCCAAGGGATGTCTATGGATATAAACAGTTCAGATTTCTGGATATGTGGTCCACCTCTGACTCTTTCCACCAGCTGGTAGTAGAGGTCTGGACCCGAGAGACAGGAACTACAGGACTACTGGACCTGGGACAAAAGATAAAATGGATGAGGGCAGCCCTACGCACTTGGAATAAAGAATCCTTTGGTAGAGTGGAGGTGCATATCAAGACTTTGGAGGTTGAAGTAGAGGCTTTAGAGACTGCACTGCAGAGTCATTACTCTAATGCCCTGGAGGATGCTTATCAAACACAGAAAAGAGAGCTTTTCACATGGCAGAATAGGGAGATGAGCAGATTGGAACAACTAGCTAAGAAATCTTGGCTACAAGGGGGTGACAAGAATACAGCTATCTTCCACTCGTCCATTAAGATGAAACAAAATAAGAGCCACATCTCTCAGATGCTGCTGACTGATGGCAGGATTTTAGAGGGGCAACAATCTATTCATGAGGAAGCATTGAGGTATTATGAAGCACTGTTAGGTGCCCAACCACAAGCTAAGATACCTTCCCATGAGGACTTAGATGGACTATTCCCGCATATTCTCTCTGCTGAGGATAACAGAGTGCTTCTGGAACAGCCATCTCTTATTGAAATAAAAGATGCCTTATGGTCTATACCTAGCCAAAGCTCCCCTGGACCAGATGGCTTTGGCTCAAGTTTCTTTAAGAACACATGGACAGTCACAGGCCAAAGCCTTATAGATGCAGTGGTGGATTTTTTTCAAGGTGCAATCCTGCCAAGGATGTTTGCCTCTAGCACCATCATTCTGGTAGCCAAAGTTGAGAACCCAGGATCTTTTGATAAGTTTCGGCCAATCAGCCTTAGCTCGGTTGTGTACAAAGTAATTGCAAAGATTCTGGTGGCTAGACTCAAGGTGTATATGCCAGTCCTGGTGAGTGAAGAGCAGGGAGCATTTCAGGGAGGGCGAAGTATATTTGAAAATATTACTCTAGCCCAGGAAATGATTCATGCCTTGAACAGAAAACAACAGGGTGGCAATGTTATGCTAAAAATTGACATGGCTAAGGCCTTTGACAGAGTTAGCTGGAGCTTCCTTCGAGCAGTGTTGCAGGCTAAGGGTTTCAGTGAAGGAATGATTGGAATTATCATGAAATGCATGTGGACAGTGGTTTTCAGTCCAGTTAAATGGGGTCACACATGGCTTCTTTCAGTCTGGCCAAGGTTTGAGGCAAGGGGACCCCCTGTCCCCTTACCTCTTCATCTTGGTCCAAGATGTGCTATCACAGCTTATCAAGAGGGAGTTCAACCGAGGGGCTATTGCCAAATTCTACCATCCTATAGGTGCACCACTTGTTTCTCATTTAATGTATGCTGATGATGTACTTCTTTTTGCAGGAGGTGATGTCAGATCAATGAGGAATTTGCTGAAAGTTCTGAAAACCTACTGTCAATGGTCCGGACAGCTCCTGTGCAATGAAAAATCAGCTTTATATTTTTCTAAGCAGATTGGGACAGTCAAACGCCATAGACTGAAAAACATTACAGGATTTAGGGAAGGCACTTTCCCTATGACCTACTTAGGGGCGCCATTGTGGTCAGGGAAACTAAACAGACAGGCTTTGGAGCCTCTTTTGAACAAGATCAGACACAAATTAACTGGCTGGAGATGTAAACAAATGACTCAAGGAGACCGTCTTGTATTGATTAAGCATGTCCTAGCTAGTATGCCGATCCACATAATGGCTAGCCTCAAGATCCCTCAATGGGCCATCAATGAACTCAACAAGATTATGTCTGACTTCTTCTGGGGGCAGTTGGCTGGAAGAAAGAAACTTCATTGGCTGAGGTGGGATAGACTATGCTTCCCTACTAATGAAGGTGGCTTAGGAGTGAGGAAGCTGGTTGATGTACAAAAGGCTTTTGGGATGAAAATGTGCTACAACTTAATGGTGAGCAAAAGCCTATGGCAAAGATTTCTAATGGCTAAGTACACTAGGCTAGAACCAGTGTTGATGAGGCAGGTTAAGAGCACAGACTCGCGCCTGTGGAAGCATATGATGAGCTCCTTACATGAGGTTTTGGACAATGTGAAGCTTATCATTCGCAAGGGAAACTCTAGCTTCTGGTTTAGCAAATGGTTGGCTACTGGGATGCTGGCTTTGAGAGTGGAGCACATCCAACAAGCTGCAGCACAGATCTCTGACTTTGCTCAAGGAGGTCAATGGTTTGAGGAATGCCTGCAACATGTAGTAGGAGTGGACCTAGCAATTGAAATCATGACACTCAAGCCCCCATCACCTGGGACTGGAGATGATTTTCTGTTATGGAAACCAGAAGACAGTGGGAAGTTCTCAATCTGCTCGGTGTGGGAGAAAATCAGGGAAAAAAACAGTGTGAATTCAGCCTTTTCAGACTGTTGGCACAAGCTGCTGCCTACAAAGATTAGTCTAATCTCTTGGAAAGCCTGGCAAAACTGTTTACCTACAGATGACAATGTGACTTGCCGAGGAATCTCTTTGGCCTCCTGCTGCCAATGCTGTCACACTCGCACACAAGAGACCATGGACCATATCCTCTCAGAGTCACAACTAGCCAGTGGCCTCTGGAACAAAGCAGCACAGCTAATGGGGATGGCCTTTTCAGGACCCTGCGGATGGAAAGCTAGAATGAATCAGTGGCTATTGATCATGAGAAAAACTGGCCTCAGTGGCCTCATTGCCAAACTTCTTCCTCCAGTCTTAACCTGGCATCTATGGCAGCGTAGATGCTTAGCAAGATTTGAAGGATTAAGCCACAACTCTGAGCATATCTGGAGACAGGTATGCAATACAATCCACTCCCTGTCAACACTAACTGATCTATCCTTCAAACTGCAGGTACAAGATGAGCAATTAAGGAGGCGCCTCAATATCCCCATCAAACCAAGATCCAGAGACAACTTTAAAATTGTGAGATGGCAGAAACCAGCACCTGGATGGGTCAAATTGAACACGGATGGAAGTTGCGCTGGAAACCCTGGCCCATCAGGAGGCGGTGGAATTATCAGAGATGACAAAGGGGAATTTTTGGCAGCCTACACAGCTTCATTCGGGACAGGAACAAACAACAGCGCAGAACTTAATGTTGCAACTCATGGCCTCAAACTATGTAACACTAGAGGATGGAGGCAAGTGGTCCTAGAAACAGATTCCAAGCTCTTGACCAATTGGATCCAGGCAGACTCATGTACCCCATGGTACCTATGGGACTTTTGGGAGGACTTCAAAGTTCAAGTGGCAGCCCAAGAAATGATGATGATGGTATCACACCAATTCCGTGAAGGAAACTCGATTGCTGACCTACTTGCAAAACTAGGAACGGCTGGTGTAACAGCAGTACTCTGCTGTAAGGAAGAATTACCACGGCTAGCTCGAGGGATACTAAGGCTGGAAAAGCAGGGTCTCCCTTCTATTCGGCTATGTTAGACTGGATAGATTTTAATTTCAACCTCTCCTCCTGATCAGGAGGGAGAAGGTACTGCTTTCTTAGGCCAAGATTGACTATAGGCCATAAGCTTCTTATGTAAAGGTTTAGCTCTCACCTGAAGAGAGCCATTTGAATAAAGAATGGAAATTAAACAAAAAAAAAAGAGTACTTTTCCATGCCATTTATTTGTATTAGCATAAACTTTTCTCTCCAAGCTCTCAATAAACTAAGGCAATTTGATGCTCGAATGAAAAGTTAAGCATGGCATCCTTTGTTGTGAAATTGCTATGGTCCGAAAACACAAGTATTGGGGTAAGCCAAAAGGGTGGTGCATGATATCTGTTTCTGACTTTTTATTACAGGCCGTTGCTGAAAAGCACAAGTATTAGGACAAGTGAAAGGAAGGTGTGTTATTCACATTTTACCACTCTATCCTTTATATAATTCAGTTTCTTTAACCCTTTTTCTCTGTTGTGTTCAGGGATTTCCGACGAAGAAGAAGCGTGGTAGTTATAGGGGAGGGCAAATTGATCTTCAATCCCACTCGATAAAGTTAAATTATTCAGATGAAGAGTGAGTGAGGAAGAGACGAATTATAGGATATGTTATTTTGATGATAGATACATCACCATGATTTGGGATGAGAAATGTACCCTCACGCACCTTCTGATTCTGAGTCATTTGATACCTGAAAGCTCTTAAATAAGCAAAATCGAAACAATATGTAGAAGGTTGTGTTGTGGGTTAGCCTTCAATTTCAGTCCTGTTGGAAGTTGAATATGATTTTTTACTGTAGGAAATAGTAAAAAGACTTCAAAATGTTACTTACTATTTCTATAGTCTGCGCTGTTTCATATTATTTTTTTAGATTTATTTAAATAAGAGAAACATCCATGAAAAAGGGGAGAACATGAACATATTGATAAATGAATGATGCAACTTTGCTACACGGTTATATTACATGACAGGATTCATTCTAATTGCGTCCTATTCAAACTATTTAAAAATTTTGAACAGTTAGCAGAAGTCAGTCACACATCTGGTTCTGAATATGCACGAATAACCAATATGTAAAGAGAACTCCTGCAGCACCTTTATTAACAGTTTGAGAACATGATGCTTATAACAGATACAACATTGGATCCATGGTAGTCAATAGTCAGTAGCTAGAGAACACTAACTACGTTTATAATTTGGATCACCGCAGCGAAATACACAAAATTCAATGAAGTATTTCAGCAGAAGCAGGAATATGCGAAGTGTTTTTTCTTGGCTATATAAGGGGAAATGTAGTCTGCTGCAGATGAAGTGTTTTTCCCGGGAAGAATTACCTGTGTGTTGCCAGAAGCAATTCTTTTACCCACAACACTGGCATAGAACCTGCTGGGAAAGGCAGGGACAAA
>JAOWBN010000001.1:23766-35699 GCA_028565015.1 Pinguicula moranensis | reverse complement strand
ATGTTAGACTGGATAGAATTTAATTTCAACCTCTCCTCCTGATCAGGAGGGAGAAGGTATTGCTTTCTTAGGCCAAGATTGACTATAGGTCATAAGCTTCTTATGTAAAGGTTTAGCTCTCACCTGAAGAGAGCCATTTGAATAAAGGATGGAAATTAAACAAAAAAAAAAAAATGTCAAAATTAATCATTGGTGTTTTAGTATCACAAGAAATTCAAAAAGATCTGTCTTTTATATTTCTGCTAAGACATGAATCTTAGAAGGAAGTTTGTTGATGGCAATGTGACTCTTGTAACAGGATAATTGGAATCATCATAAAAGAAATTGAAAGCAGTATATCAAAAAGTACATTCCTTGCAAATTTTAGAATGACGCCGTTACCTGATCTTTGCAAGAAATTTGTGGAACTGGTGGAGATAATGGTAAGTTATCCTTCATCAATTCTAGTTATTAGTTCCATGTCTGCAAAAACTGAACTAGTTGTGTTCCTCAGAAAGACGTTGACCCATCAAAGAAGAATAGAGTTGTCCTACTGCTGCAAGATATGTTAGAAGTTGTTACACGAGACATGATGGTGAATGAGATCCGGTGTGTAGACTGTGCAGTACCTTTACAAATTATTCTGAAAAATCAAATGCATTTTATTTTTCTGAGAATGTGATAGGTTTAATTTTTTGAATGCAGTGAGCTTACGGAGCTTGGTCAAGGTAGCAAGGATTCTGGAAATCAACTTTTTGCTAGTATTGCTTTCCCGCCTCCAAATACTGCACAATGGGAAGAACAGGTACGTGAAATTTGTTTTCACCCAGATATTAGTAGCTTGTACACGAACACCGGTAAACTAAGTTATATCTGCCTGGACAAGAAATGAAGTGCTTTCCATGTTTGATTCATAGATACGGCGCCTCTATCTGCTCCTAACTGTTAAAGAATCTGCAAATGATGTACCAACAAACCTTGAAGCTCGTAGAAGGATAGCATTTTTTTCCAATTCACTTTTTATGGATATGCCACGTGCGCCTCGAGTTCGTAAAATGCTATCCTTTAGGTACAGTTCGCTGTTTACTTTCTTGTTTCTTTGGTGTTTTATGCTATATGAATCTTCTCACAGAACATTGTTGTCTCATGAAGAGTAAAGCAAAGCTTTGGTAGAAATATAAGAAAATGGATATAAGAAACACATGGTGACTCATCTTAACTAATTGCATTGCTATGCTTACTTACTCTCAGCAACTTAACTACAATGTTTTTGCATGGCAGTGTATGTACTCCGTATTACAGTGAGGAGACAGTCTACTCCAAGAGTGATCTTGAAATGGAAAATGAAGATGGTGTTTCTATCATATATTACCTTCAAAAGATTTATCCAGGTCTGTTGTTTCTAATATGATAAATATCTACTTGGTGGGTACTATTAATCATGATGTTTTGTTCATCTTATCAAAGATCTCAAATGTGACATCAATGTATGCATCATTCAGATGAATGGAACAACTTCATGGAGCGTCTAAATTGCAAAGGATCAGAAATATGGGAAAATGAAGAATTCATACTGCAATTACGCCATTGGGCGTCTCTGAGAGGACAAACTCTGAGCCGAACAGGTTGATGTAGAATCTCTCTCTTGCCCCTCTCCGTGTCTTCCCAAAAATATGCCAGCACATTCTCCTCTCTCTTCTAGTTCCTCTCTCTTCCTCTTACCTGCACGCTCTAGTTTATCTTATTTGACAAAATCGTTTTGCTATGCAGTTAGAGGGATGATGTACTATAGAAGGGCCTTGAAGCTTCAGGCTTTCCTTGACATGGCTAAAGAGCATGGTACGAGAATGCTCGTATATATGTGTGGAGTATGCTAAGACCTATGCTAATGTGAACATGGACAGGAAGAATCTTACTATTTTCACATTCCATCTCGTGCCAAATAATGTGCGTAAAATGGTGTTGTCCCATCAAAATTTAGAAAAGATTAAGCTGTCCTAATTATTTGATAGATAGGTGGACAGATGTATAATTTACCATTAACTGTCTAGCATACTTCCTGTCTCATACAGACCATTCCCATGTTGCAGTACTCGTAAAAGCCGACTGAAGTATTACTGAAGAAACCCATTTTTTTCTGATTTCTTTTGCCCCAATTTAACAGAGATACTTGAAGGCTATAAAACTATCATAGAAGCATCGACAGAAGATAAGAAGAGTCAGAGATCCATGTATACTCAACTAGAAGCTGTAGCTGATATGAAATTCACATATGTCGCCACCTGCCAAAATTATGGGAACCAGAAACGCAGTGGAGATCGTCGTGCAACCGATATTTTAAACCTTATGGTTAAGTAAGTTATACAAATCTTTTGAAGGTGAAAAGATTCCTTTTTGTTGACTATTCATTAGTCCTTAGGATAATGAGCTTATAAATTGATGGATTGCTCTCTTTTTCTATTACTATGCAGTAATCCATCTCTACGTGTAGCATACATAGATGAAGTTGAGGAAAGGGAAGGTGGGAAAAATCAGAAGGTGTATTACTCTGTATTGATAAAAGCTGTTGACAATCTTGATCAGGTACTGTTTGGATTTCTGGAACAGTAATCAGCTTCTTGTCTACAACATATCTTATTGAATTTCTTTTCTTAAGGAAATATATCGGATAAAATTGCCTGGCACAGCAAAGATAGGAGAAGGAAAGCCTGAAAACCAAAACCATGCTATTGTCTTTACGCGCGGGGAAGCTCTTCAAACAATTGACATGAACCAGGTGAAGTTGATGTCCTATATCATTTTTTATTTTTAGCTTCTCACCTAATTAGTTTTTTGTAAAAATTAAATTCTTGTCGCATCATTTTGTAGGACAACTACTTGGAAGAAGCTTTTAAGATGCGGAACCTGCTTGAGGAATTCAATGAGGACCATGGTGTAAGACCGCCGACAATCCTGGGTGTTCGAGAGCATATTTTCACTGGAAGGTTCGTGGTAGTTTTAACCTTTTTGTTTTGAAACAGCAGTCATGAACGCTAAACTCGGACATTTTTCAATGCAGTGTTTCTTCATTGGCTTGGTTCATGTCAAACCAAGAAACAAGCTTCGTCACAATCGGCCAGAGAGTTCTAGCAAGACCTCTTAAGTATGTTCTTTCCGATTCACATGTATCCAAAGCTAAATATCTCAGTTTATGTTCATTTGATGGGTTAAGAATGAATACTCATCATTCCTGAAGCAAATAATAATTCTGAGATTAAAAGCCTTATTTATTATAAGAAATGCATCTAGTGACTCCTTCCGATTCAAAGAGTGTATGGAGGTGAAATCTTCTGTTGGTCATATCATAACTTTCATCCTAATGTTAATCAACCAGAGAATGAATGGGGAATATCAGTGCTGTACTAACTGAGGATAGGAGACTTAAAACAGGGGAAAGGAGGCCAGTGGCCAACCTGACTCAACCTTTTAATGGTTTCCCCGTCCATTAATGGGGGCTACATTTCATTTAATGCATTAATGTTATCCAAAAAAGAATATCAGTGCTGAACTAAAATCTATTTTTTTTAGTGAAGTACGAAGGATCTATTGCATTATGTTTTTCAGTTTTTGCTACTGCAATTTTTTAACATGGCCTTTCTCGTATTGATCCTTATAGGGTGCGTTTCCACTATGGACATCCAGATGTTTTTGACAGAATTTTTCACATTACTCGTGGAGGAATCAGCAAAGCTTCAAGTGGAATCAACCTTAGCGAGGATATATTTGCTGGTCAAATTCTAGTCCTTTTCCCTACACATACTTATGAAGAGTGTAATGCCTAATAAATTTTCTGTCAAAAGGTTTCAATTCCATACTAAGACGTGGGAACGTGACTCATCATGAATATATCCAAGTTGGGAAGGGCCGTGATGTTGGTCTCAATCAGATCTCTCTTTTTGAAGCGAAAGTTGCATGTGGTAATGGAGAGCAGACTCTCAGCCGTGATATCTACAGGCTGGGGCATCGTTTCGACTTCTTCCGTATGCTGTCATGTTACTATACAACCACAGGGTTTTATGTGAGCTCAATGGTAATACTTTCGACTTAGAAAACACATTTTCATGATTTGCATGATAGAATTCAGTTTTTAATCCTTTTGTTATAGCTAAAGTTCCATTGACAAAGGGTTAGAATGATGGTTATGAACATATCTACAGTGTACCTTCTAGTAACTTGAGTTATGAGAAATACTGTTATTTGCATGTCTGCACCTGATGTTCAACCCTAGTGAGTGTGATCCTTGCGTATTTTTTCATTTTCATTTTGACTTTCTACTTCTGTTAGTACGATGATGACTCCACATTAAATTTATATACTTTGGGTTCAATTCTCGCTTCAAAATCAGAAAGAGTTATGATGCAAAAAAACATACAGAGCAACTTCAAGGTTTATTTTCGAGAAAAATGAATTGCATCAGATTGCTCATAGAGCCAACTCTCTCTCTCTCTCTGCCCCTCACCTTTCTGGGAAGAAATGCTAAATTAAAAACTACAGAAATTTCTTCGTCCTGTTTTTCTTAGCATAATTTTTTTATTTGACAGTAGTCTTCCTTGATGTCATGCAGCTGGTTGTCTTTACAGTGTACGCTTTCTTGTATGGGAGGCTCTATCTTTCTCTTAGTGGAATGGAGAAGGCCATAGTAAGGTATGCTAGAGCTAGGGGAGATGATGCTCTCAAGGCTGTCATGGCATCACAGTCAATTGTTCAATTAGGTCTTTTGATGGCGCTGCCTATGATTATGGAAATTGGTCTTGAGAGGGGCTTTAGAACTGCAGCGGGGGAATTAATTATCATGCAGCTTCAATTGGCGTCTGTCTTCTTTACTTTTTCCCTAGGAACAAAGGTCCATTACTTTGGCCGAACCATCCTTCATGGTGGAGCTAAATACAGAGCCACTGGGCGTGGTTTTGTTGTGAGACATGAGAAGTTTGCCGAAAATTACAGAATGTACTCGAGAAGCCATTTCACAAAAGCTCTAGAAATGATGATTTTGCTTGTGGTGTATAATTCATATAGCTCAGCTGCTCCCGACTCCACAACTTACACATTTGTTACCGTATCAATGTGGTTCCTCGTGGTTTCCTGGTTGTTTGCTCCTTTCTTGTTCAACCCTTCTGGATTTGAGTGGCAGAAGATAGTGGATGACTTTGAAGATTGGACAAAGTGGATGAGTAGCTGTGGTGGAATTGGTGTTCCAGCAACTAAGAGTTGGGAATCCTGGTGGAACGAGGAACAAGAGCATCTGCAACACACTGGATTGCTGGGACGCTTCTGGGAAATCATCCTTTCCCTACGATTCTTCTTATACCAGTATGGAATAGTTTATCAGCTGCATGCCGTCCAGAACGACAAGAGTCTTTTGGTGAGCAACTTGCTTCTGAACTTACTCTTCTTTTTACTGTCTCGTTCAGTTTCATCGCATTCCACTTCCAGTGAGACTTGGAATATTAACCATTTGTTTCTCAAGTGAAGTGTGCTGACATTATGACATCATGTTCATTCTATGATTACTATCAGCAACTACTGGCACTTCAGAAGAACACGGGCATGTGGTACACATATTGTTCTCTAATTCTCTTTCAATGGTCTTAGGTTTATGGTTTGTCTTGGCTGGTCATTCTTGTTGTCGTGATCATCTTGAAGGTCAGTCTGTTTCCATATAATATCTGTCTCGTTATATGAAAACGAGACGAGAAAGGGCAACTCCCTAATTCATGATCATCCTTCAAACCACATTTTTTTTGCTCATCACACGAAATACTTTCATCTGCAGATTGTGTCCGTGGGTAGGCAGAAGTTCAGTGCTGATTTCCAGCTAATGTTCAGACTTCTAAAGCTATTCCTCTTTGTTGCTTTCGTGGCCACAATTCTCGTATTCATAAAGTTCCTCGAGCTCACAAGTGGAGATATTGCAGCTAGCTTATTAGGCTTCTTGCCTAGTGGATGGGCTCTTCTGCAGATAGCACAAGCTTGTAGGCCTATAGTTAAAGCAATTGGAATGTGGGGCTCAGTAAAAGCTCTAGCCAGAGGCTATGAGTACCTCATGGGGCTGATAATCTTCGCGCCTGTAGCAATCCTCGCCTGGTTCCCGTTCGTACAGAGTTCCAAACCAGGCTGCTTTTCAACTAGGCATTCAGCAGAGGCCTGCAGATTCAACGCATTCTTGCTGGTGGAAAGAAAAACAAGTGAGACAGATGGAATTCTCAAAAACTCTTCACCAGCAGCAACATTTGTGATTGTGTATAGCAATTATCCGGCAATTCCGATGGACTACTTCTCCCATGGATCAACGGAATACCATTGAACAGACGTGAACCCTGAGCAATGCTGCCTAGCCGCACCATTTCGTGGGTGATGATGCACGGAGAGCAATGAGGATATAGTTTCATATGTTCCACCAGATGTATATTTTCGAAAAAACTCTTTTTGCACATATATAGAAATTGTCAATACGAATGGAGAAAATGAAGACAGATTTTGAATATGCAAGAGCATCCTGTTAGTGGCAAAAGCTAACACATTCATTGCATTACAATAACACAGAAGAAGACTCTACATGGTTAGTCTAATACTGCTGGAAGTAATACATTCTATCCTGGCGGGATTAAACCTGAAAAACGGTTGAAAGAAAGAAGTATCATATCACCACCAATTCATCTCAATTCCAGAGAAAAAGTCTCCGAGCCCCTCTGGAACGATCTGCGCCACCAGATTTGGAATGCTTTGCCAAGGTTTGGGGGGTCCGTACCATTCTTGGAGAAACAACGAAACCAATCCATAAACAAGTCATATTGATCATTCAGCGGAAGCGTGAGCAATGTTTGTCCCATGGACTCCTCCAACACCTTCATGTCAAGGCCTTTCCGGCACCTCTGTAACCAGCTGAAGTCACACAACATAGGTTTGAACCACATTTGAAGGAAATGTAATCTTGTTTCTGAACGACAGTGGAGTTTCCTAGTGCCCATTGCAATAAACAGCACAGCAGAGACACGACTAAGCTCATACCTAACCATTGGAGATAGATTCTGGTGTATTTGAAGCAGTACTTCTTGGTTTGCCCAGAGATCCACGAATTCCTCACCCCCCTGATTGTCAAGAAGGATATCCACAAGCCAGTTTATGTTGTCAACCTGATTCGAGATGCTTTCCAACAATGGCCTCTCTTTAACTTTCTTGGAGAAGTTTTCAGCTGGTGTGGAAGAACCGGAGGACTCGAGAAGATCTTGGAGGGAAGCTAGACATGACTGGCAATTGGCAAAGATGTCCAGGTTAAGATCAGGATACTTCTTCTCATAGACTGAGCTTTTACAGAGGAGACCTTTAACCAAAGATTTGAGCTCATTCCTAGCATTGGCATCCCGACCGGTGGTTACGGAACAAATAAGATACTTGGATAATGCACGTTGAGTGTCCACTGCAACCTGTCTATAATAGAGTCTGTCTAATATGTCTGTTGTTGCATAATCCTCAAAGTTACATCTACTGAACAACTCCCTCAGCTTTTCCTCCTCTTGTTCAGACCAGGGTACAGCATCCAGGTAATCTAAACATGAAGTGACTCCCCTCACAAATTTGATGCCTGCTGATACCTAACAGTCCAAGTGAAGTAACCTAAGAACAAAGGATAAACTGAAGAAAAAATGGCACAACATAGTAGTAACAAAGCTTCTGTTAACAAGATGATCCACATAATCCCAACGGAAGAAACAAGTAATGTTACCTCAAGTGTATCTATAGCTCTGAAAACCCCAATCTTTTGTAGCTTCTTCTGAATCTCGTCCTCAAACATGAGCTCAATTGTCTCACGAAATACATTCACATTCTCCACGACGGGCATTTCGATCCTACACACACCGCTTGAATTCTTGGGACAGTTCGCGATCGAATCAGCAAAAAAAGTGCTGTTTGCGGACAAAACCTTGGAGCCCAACTCCAGAACCAAGGATTCCCCATTCTTCCCCCTCAAATTCAACCTGACGTCGAAATCCCCCAAATTGGCTCCTTCTCTGACGCCAATTCCCGTATCAGCGGGTGGAATCGACGACGCGGTGACGGTGAGTGTTTGTTTTGGGGGTATATCTTGGGTAGTCACAGGGTGGTCCGAAATTGGGGAAACCCGACCGGGGGATAGGATCCGGCGTGCGAATGGCGGTCTCTGCTGTTGCTGGGTCTCGGAAGTGTAGGATGGTACCTCGGTCTTTTTATTACGGGAAGAAGAAGAGGGATAATCAGGGCTTAATGGCGGAGTCGTGAATGAGCAGCACCATTGGCGCCGCCGTAGAATCTTCGTCTCCCGGTGGGTCCCCCGATGCGTGGAATCCAGCATAGCGACGACAGTGCCGGTGCAGGAAAATCGGAAAAGTGTATCAATTTGGATGACTGGAGGAAACTTGGAACAAGAAATGTGGGAGTGAAAATGGACTAAAGAAGTGTGCGGGGCCAGTTGCAATGGGAGAATGGAAGAAGAAACTACGAAAAACAAGTTGTGTGAGTGAGCTGGAAAGGAAGGAAAGGAACGTTGGAATTCGTTATACAATCCAAAAAAGATGCTTCTTTCTAGCTAAGCAACTTTTAAAGTTAGAAGTGGCTAAACTGATTTTTGAGCTAATCGTCTGTTTTTTTGGTAGATAGCTTTTCATTTATTTAACTATTTTGCACAATATGCGCGTTACATTCTTACAGAAAAGATAAAAATAAAATAAAAAATCAGCTAAAGTTAGGAGGTGTTTGCAAGTTCTTGTGCTTGTCAGAAGTAACTTTTCAAAAGGTCTTTTAAAAAAATGAGCTTTTGTAAGAAAATGGGAGAGTGTTTGCAAAATATGTTTTACTACAACAAAAGTAAAAAAATAATGTTTGCAAAAAATTATTCCAAAAATGCTTTTTCAAAATTTAAACTTCTAAATAATTACAAAATTATCACCTCCAAAAGCACTCCAAAAGCCACTCCAGATATGCTTCTGCCTTTTGGCTTTTTTTGACTTCTCCACTGCCAAAAGCCAGAAGTCAAACGCCAAAAGCCAAAAGCCAAAATTGCAAACAGTCCAAATAGAATTTTCCACCGCTTGTGCGTTGGCTTTTAGGCTCTTTCACCCCTACATTTCCGAAGCCTTTTAAGGAAATTCCACACGTTTCAACTCCCTTCACCATTTTTAAGATATAATGGTTCTTAATCATTATAAATGTAAGAAACGTTTGAATTACGAAATCGTATGAATTATATAAGAAATTATTCATAGACATTCATAAGAAACAGTAGGAGATAAATTTTGTTTCTTCCATAATGAATCATTACATAAGAAATTGTCAGAAATGAATTTCTTACGAATTCATGAGTACTGAAATGAATTTTATTGATAGACATTCATAAGAAACAGTAAGAAACGAATCATTACATGATGACTTGGATGAAAACAATGAAAAAGTTGTAAGGGAACTGAAGGATTACTTATCAAAATGATTTGTAAATATATTAAAAAATAATGCAATGTAGCATATTGTAATAATGAAATTTAGAGGTAGATGTGCTAAAATGCAAGTGACAACACCTTCCAGAATGCAACCATATAGAAAACTAATATTTGGGTCCACTCATTAGCATAGCATAGTTCTCATTAGTATTGGAGGCGATTTACAATAGAAAAGAATTGGTAAAGAGCATAATAATAGAGAATCAACTAGATCAAATGGGAGTCTACATGAATTTGGCAATAATTTTGCACTATTCTTGAATTATTATTTTCTAGTATAAATAATACATATTATTTTATCTAGAAAATAATTTTTCTCATGTCATTGTGGACTTAATTTGCATAATCAATAGGCGAACGTTTTGGTTTATTTAAAAACCAAATGTAATGGCTTTTAAGTGCCATATATCCCCTGTTGGTTTGAAAGAAAAAAAAAATGCTACTATTACAAATGCATGTTAACATATCAACATTTATAGTATAGTATAATAATACGGCTAATAATTTTAAATAAATGAAGATCATTATGAATAAAATATCTTAATGTATTTTATGTTAATAAATTAATTGTGCTAAATAGTTTATAATTAAATGACCAGAATTAAGTTCATAATCGCATAAATGCTGCCTGATATTAATTTTTGGCTGATTTAGTAAGTAGCATGATCTATCCCATATAGGATAGAAGTGGAGAAAAATAGTATAGTGCGTAAGTAATGATTTTACGTTTAGGGAATAAATTCCGCCCTAATAAGTTTATGAAAAAATCAAAATCTATGATTTCTTCCTTTGCATAACCTTTTGTCTTATGCAAAAAATAAAGTGCCCATATGTTGAAAAATATGATCTTCTTTAGAAAATATTTATCGAATTCGATGCTATTGATGAGTACATCCTTTATTAGAATAAGTTTTATGCTTAAAGATTATTCAAGTATTTTTATTCTTATTTAAGACATTTATCTCATTATACTAATTTTATGCATTCATTTCTCTAAAGAAATGGATGATGAAATATGTTTAATTGATAGCGCCACGATGCATTCAATCTTTAGAAAAGAAAAAATATTTTGATAATTTGAAAACAACTAAGGTAAACGTCATCACCATATCTGGCCAAGCGAATATTTCAAAAGGATTCGGAAGAGCAAATATTATGTTATCTAATGGAACACACATAAGCATTTCAAATGCTTTATTTTCTCCTACATCCAGACGAAACTATTAAGTTTCAAAGATATTAGATTAAATGATTTCTATATTGAAACCATAGGAGAGGGAAATAAAGAATATATGAATATAATTTTATATGAAAATGGACAAAAACTCATTCTTGAGAAATTGCAATCATTCTCTTCCGGTATCTATTATACAACCACGAGAATGTTCGAAACATATTCAGTTTCAACTACAAATTTAACATTCTCTATTTGTCATGGCCGCCTTGGGCATTCGGGATCAACGATAATGAGTCGAATTATTAAAAATTCTTTAGGACATACATTGAAACCTAAAGATTTAAACTTACACAAAAATATGTCATGCCCTGCATGTTCACAGGGCAAACTCATAACAAAAATATTCTTATTAAAGGTTAGATCAGAAGCACATTCTTTTCTTGAAAGAATTCATGGGGATATTTTTGGACCCATCCATTCTGCATGTGGACCTTTACGATATTTCGTGGTCATTATTGATAATTCTAACAAATGGTCCCATGTTTGTTTACTTTCAAGTAGAAATTCAGTATTTGCTCGATTACTTGTTTAGATTATTAAATTACGAACACATTTTCAAGATCATCTAATCAAGAAAATAAGATTGGATAATACTCCAGAGTTCACATATAAACCATTTAATGCTTATTGTATGTCCATAGATATAGATATTGAATATTCTATTTCGCATGTTCATACCCAAAACGGGCTAGCTAAATCATTCTTTAAACACATATAATTGATTGCTAGACCCTTATGAAATCAAAATTGCCAATTTTGGCATGGGATATACGATTATACATGCTGCATCACTTGTTAAATATAGACTCAGTGCTTCTGATCCTTACTCCTCTTATAAGCTCATATTGGGTAGAGTCCCGAACATATCATTCCTACAAACTTTTTGGGAGTGCAGTTTATGTACCCGTTGCACCAACACAGAGGAACAAGATGGGTCCTCAACGTAGATAGGGAGTTTATGTTGGTTTTAAAACACCGTCGATTCTAAGATATTTAGAACCTCCAACGGGTGATGTCTTTTCGGCACGTTTTGACGATTGCCATTTTGATTAGTTTGTCTTCCCATCAGCAGAAGCAAAGCATGTGCCTGGAGTACGAAAATACATAATATGGCATAATCAAGAATTATCCCATCTTGATCAACGATCAAATGAATGTGAACTAGAAGTTCAGAGAATAATTCATTTGCAAAATATCGCAAATCAATT
>JAOWBN010000001.1:7815-21637 GCA_028565015.1 Pinguicula moranensis | reverse complement strand
ACACCTTCTGGGCAGCTAGAAGAGGCCAGGATTTCAGCTTTCTGGGGCCATTCTTATTTGCTGCGTTGATTGTTCTGATGGTGTTTGCACTGATTCAGGTTTGCAACTCGTCATAGAGATTGAATCGGATTATTAGTTTGCAGAGAGAATGCAGATTGTTTCATCTCAATTCTCACCCCCATTTGTCTTGCAGATTTTATTCCCTCTTGGCAGACTGAGTGTCATGATCTATGGCTGTCTGGCATCGATAATCTTCTCCGGATACATCATTTACGATACGGATAATCTGATCAAGCGATATACATATGACGAGTATATCTGGGCTGCAATTTCTCTCTACTTGGATATCATCAATCTCTTCATGTCTTTGCTGACAGTTTTTAGAGCTGCAGATAGTTAGGCTGCTCACTATGAAGATTTCTTCTAGTTTTGCATTGGTGATTACTAAATAGCATAGCATGTAAATCAGACAATTACTATAGAAATTACTTGGATCTGGATGTTAATTAGAGACCTCCTGCTCCTAGTAATGAAAAACTGGGACCCTTTGAAAGAAGTAACATTTTACGACGCAATGGCTGAATGATTTATTGATTATTAGCTGTCACATGGCAGTGCCCGAATGTTGTGTTGCTTCTCCTCTATTCGAACTTGGAGTGAGATAAAGGACTTCGAATGCTTAATTTTCACTCTTTTGATCGGCAAATAGGTGGTTAGGATTAGACCTAAGACCCAGCCTATTTGTTGTAAACGGCACGCAAAACATTTGGGCTGGGTCTAACCCGGATTGGATCCTCGTGGTACTGTTTGGGTCGCCCAATTTATTTTATTTTATTTTATATTTTTTTTAACAAAATAGACGTGTTGGATCACTCTGCTGGGTTCAAAATTTAAATTTCAGCCCGGTATAATTATAAATATGGTTGGGCTCGAATGACCATCTTGTATAAGGCTCAGACCATCCATTTGAAAATGGATCAGGTTCGTCTTTCAATTATTTTTAAGTAGCTGGGCTAAATTTGGATTATTTAGCCCGATCCATATATTTAACTATAACCTGAATTGGATTTATGTTGTATCGCAAATATACAAAATTTGCAGTACAAAATATTGTTTTTTTACAAAGTAAATATTTAATTTAATACTACCATCAGGCCTTTACTTTCGATTCTTCAGTTTTGAATGCCAGATTTCAGTTCTTTTTTTTTTGCAATTTTATTTCTAAAAAAAATTTAATTTAATACTTCCTTCTCAAGATTTAGTTTTACTATTTTTTATGTGTGTTTTTTTCAATTGTAATTTTTTTTCTCTATAAATTTGGGTTTATCTTTTATTCATTCAAATGTACAACATTCAGCAATGTGACTTTAGATTAAGAGAACGATAAGACACTTACTAAGAGTTAAAATGTGCACTACGAATTTTAGCATGAATGTACTTAATATATAGATAACGTTTAAGTTCAATCTTTTAGGCATTTTCGGATTTTTCAATAAAGAAAATTCGCCTAGATAATGCTGGAGAATTTTCAACACAAGTTTTTAATAACTATTGTATGCCAATTGGGATAATTATTGAAAATCTTGTTGCACATGTTTATAGACAAAATGGTTTGACAGAATTATTTATTAAGTACCTCCAATTGATTGCAAGGCTAATGCTTATGCATTCTAAACTCTTCATATCTATGTAGGGACATGCAATTTTGCATGTAGCAATACTTATTCATATTATGCCAACAAGTTATAATAATTTCTCTCCGATGCAAATGATTTATGGTTAAGAACCAAATATTTTTCATCTAAGAATATTTGAATATGCAGTATTTGTATCAATTGCTCATCCACAACGCACAAAAATGGGTCCTCAAAGGAGGATGAGAATATATGTTAAATATGAATCTCCCTCGACAATTAAATATTTAATTCCTTCAACAGGATATTCATTTACATCAATATTTGTTAATTGTCATTTTGATGAGTTAATTTTTTCAATATTAGGGGGAGAAAATAAGCAACTGGAAAAGACAATACCCTGACATGAATCTTCTTTATCATATTTTGATTATTATTCTTGACAAAGTTTGGCAACGTCCTATGTCTCTTCTTTGTTTGGATATATTGTGACTTGATTATTCATTTGAAACATTTAACAAATCAATTTTTTTTTTGATCAATTTCCTTCATCTTATTCATATGATTCTCTTAGAGGTGAGAATCAAACCTTTTACAAAATAAGCTAGTGTCTGCTGACACTAGTATCCAGACTAAGGCTAGATAGTGTGGTCATCCCCTATCCATGTCTAAGTGTGGGCATGTGTAGTTTATCTAGCCTAGCTAATCCTTGCGCCATTCGCGGCAGCTCCTCTTTTTTCCAATAATAGGATGATACGCCAGAAGATGCTTGCTTGGCCAAAAAATCTGCTACTGCATTTCCTTCACGATATTTGTGTTCCACTTTGCAATGTAGCCTGGATAGTTGTTTTTTGAAAGATTTCCAAAAGTCCCATAGGTACCAAGGGACACCCTTGTTGGTAGTTATCCAGTGGACTAAGAGCAAGGAATCTGTCTCAAGTATGACTTCATTCCAACCTTGATCAAGGCATAACCGTAGGCCGATAGTGGCTGCTTGCAACTCAGCCCCGTTATTCGTTCCTTCACCTAAGAGCATGGAATACGCAGCTAAGCAAGTTCCTGTATTGTCTCGCACTATCCCTCCTGCTCCGGTGGTGCCCGGGTTCCCGATGCAACTTCCGTCTGTATTGAGTTTAACCCAACCCTTAGGGGGCTTCTCCCAATATATTGGTATTGCTGTTTTGTGTTTGAATCTTGGCTGAATTCCTAGCTTTCGCATCAGATCTCCATCTTGCATCTGCATTACAAAGGAGGTGTTAGAAAGGGATAAAAGATTTGAGATAGTTGCGCATACCTGACGCCAAATCTGATGTTCATTTGGTTGCCTTCCTTCAAATCTTGATTGGCATCTTGATATCCATAAATTCCATGTCAGAATTGCCGGGATGATCTGAGTGATTGATCCCCTCAAACCTGATTTGTGCCTGATCAATTGCCACTGATGTAGCCTGGTTTTCCAGTCCATAGGATTTGAGAAACATATTCCCATCAACTGTGCAGCTCTGTTCCATAAATTGATTGCAATTTTTGAATTAGATAGTATATGGCTTGATGATTCTTGACATCTTGTAGTGCAGCAGTTGCAACATGATGCAATCTGGATCCCTCTTCTCATGATATTTTCATCGGTAGGTAAGCAATTAGTCCATGCCTTCCATGCACATAGACTAATCTTTGTGGGCAGCAGGTTGTTCCAAAGTAAGTTCTGCACTTTGACTTCCTCAGCCCTGTCTCTTAGGCAATCCCAAGCCGATTTCAAAGTGAAGATACCTTGTGGTTCAGGCTTCCATATCATGATGTCCGGTTCATCTTGCTGGTTTGGGGCCTCTATATCAAGGATCTCTGCAGTAATCCCATCTCCAACAAGTTGTTTCAGTCGTTCCTCATCCCATGCAGAGTTGCAAGTGAGATCTAATATAGTGGCTTTATTCTCTTGAACTTGTTCAACTCGGACAGCAAGTATACCTGAAGATAGCCATTTATCAAACCAAAAGCTAGAATTTCCTTTTTGTATGATCAGCTTGATATTCTCAATGACTTCCATCCGGTAGGTCATAGCATGCTTCCATAGCCTAGAATCCGTAGGTCTAGTGCATCTGAGCATCAGAGGCTGTGTTCTGGTATATTTTGCAACAAGAAACTGTTTCCACAAGCTGGTGCCTACCAATAGATTAAAACATAGTTTCATGCCAAGTGCTTTTTGAACTTCACTGAGATCACGGATTCCAATCCCTCCCTCACTTGTAGGTTTGCAGAGTAGTGACCATCTTTTCCAATGTAGTTTTCTCTTCCCATCAGCATCTCCCCAAAAAAAGTTGGCCATAAGTTTGTTAATTTCATTCAAGGCCCATTGTGGGATCCGTAGGGCTGCCATAATATGAATTGGGAGGCTCGACATGACATGCCGGATCAAAATGAGGCGACCTCCTTGTGACATAACCTTTCCTTTCCAACCAGCAAGCCTATTCCTTAATTTGATCAATAGTGGCTCCATAGCTTGCCTGTTTAGTCTACCAGGGCACACAGGTGCACCAAGATAGACCATTGGAAAGATGCCTTCTTTAAATCCTGTTACTCGCAAAATCTGATTTTTCCTTGTGAGCGAAGTGTGCTTGGAGATAAATATGGCAGATTTAGCCTTGCATAAAGCTTGACCGGAGTAGGCACAATATATATCCAGCATCTTCATGATCTTCTTGAGTGATTTGATGTCTCCACCTGCGAAGAGAAGGATATCATCAGCATACATGAGATGAGAAATCAATGGTGTACCTTGCGGGTGATGATGGCTGGCGATATGTCCTTGTTCAAACTCATTGTGGATAGTCTGAGAAAGTGCATCCTGCATAAGAATAAATAGGAAAGGGGACAGAGGGTCCCCTTGTCTCAATCCCTGACTTGACTGAAAGAACCCAAGAGATACTCCATTAAGTTGCACAGTGAACCATTGCCCTTTAATGCATCTCATGATCAGCCCCATAAGTTCCTGATTGAAACCTTTAGCCTTTAGGACATCTTGAAGAAACTCCCAGTTTACTCGGTCGAAGGCCTTAGTCATATCTAGTTTCAAAATCACATTTCCACCCTTGTGTTTTTTATGGATAGAGTGAGTCATTTCTTGGGCAAGGCCTATGTTTTCAAAGATACTTCGGCCTTTTAAGAATGCACCTTGTTCTTGTCTAACCAACCTTGGCATGTAATCCTTCAGTCGTGCTACAATGATCTTGGCTATCACTTTGTAGACAACTGAGCTCAAACTTATAGGTCGGAATTTATCAAAAGACTCTGGCTGATCCACTTTTGCAATGAGTGTTAAGGTATTTGATGCAAACATACGAGGTAAATCTGATCCTTCAAAAAATTCTTTAACCGCAAGGATCAAATCTTGGCCTGTAATATGCCATTTTAGGACATCTTGAAGAAACTCCCAGTTTACTTGATTCACTATTCTATCTGCCATTAGAATTTTTCTCAAACAAAATGATTAGTCATAAAATTAAAATTGACAACACCAAAAAAGCTACCAAGTCTGAAGCTCAATTTTTCTCTACAAAGAACCCAACAACAGAACTAAAAGAGTGCCATTTATACTTAAAATCTCCCATGCTAGTTGATATTCCGTGGATGCAGAAGGTCCCAGCAAACCTACGTAGTTAATATCTGTGAAGTGCAAGCTGCCCCATTCAATGCTAAACTCAGGCTGAAGCCATGAATTTGGTAAATTTACATTACTACCATATACATCAGTTGACATGTTAGGACCATTACAAGAGAAGAATATACATCAGAACCAAGGGTGCCATGTTGGATCCATCATGCATAAGTTTCTGGGTGTGAGAGCAGCCTCAACTAACTCACCAACACCCCTCTGCACTGATTGTGGTGGATCAACACCATTTTCCTCCTGTTCAAATCAGTATTCAGTTAGCAAAAACAATTGTCAGGCAAATGATGAATGTGTGTTAGTGTTTGCCTAGTGAGCTTGCACGTGTAAGCATACCTCTTCGGCAATGTACTGGGGAGCTATGCCATTGATCCTGCCTATAACATGCTCCACATTTGTAATGACCTTCTGTTTGAGATCCACATTAGTCAAACTACCGCCTCCAACCTGAGCCAGAGGCATCCCAAGTGGTCTTCTCCAAGACCAAGATATCAACTCATCACGAAAAAACATAGCCAAATGATGCCACAGATGCTGACTTTGCTGCAACATACAAATTTTCCAAACATTACTTACCAACTGACTGGGGGTAACTAATAATCTAACTAGAAGTGCATAACTACAAACTTACTTTCGGCGAAACAGTAGCCTGTGCTGCGGCACACATGGCAGAGACTATCAGACCTTCGATACCAAAGTGAGAGAAAAAATTCTGAAGATTCCTCGTCAATCGGAAAGGTACTGGCTCATTAAACTCGATCATTCCGTTAGCATCATACGCTGGATGGAAATCTGTCTGAAAAATTCTACCTGTGTTCTTGGCGAACAAAATTTTGTTTGGGGACCTTCCGCCTATCTGTAACAGATAAGACATAAAGCTTGACACAGCTAACTGGACGGCAAACTGCTTTTTGAAGGCCCATGTATGATTTCCGCTTAACAAAGTTTTGTACATATACTGTGATAAAATGCTATCCGTCACAGAATTTTTTGTTATGTCATTATATGCCTGCAGACGAAGATCTACAACAGCTTCTGGCGAAATCTGGCCACATATGGCTTGGTTCAGTTGCTCTTTAAAGTAAGTAATCGGCAAATCAGCCTCCCTGTCATTCCTAGCACAATGGTTCTCATATACCTCAAGAAACGTGCTATACATCAGATCATCTTCAACCATACGGACCTGTAGAATTAAAGGCAATGATGCAGAAAAGATCAGTTTCAGCTTAGCAATGATTGCATACAGGGATGCAGCAAAACATTTTATCTAGCTAAAAAGAAACTAAGTGCATACAAAATCAGACAAGAATAGAAAGTTCTAGATCTAGAGAGCTTTGGTGAATGAGTTCATAAACACTTCTCACTATCAATTCTCTAAAAATAAATCAAGCAAAATGTTTCTTTAACAAAAAAATAGTTACCTGTGACCAGACGGGAATAATAATCGGGGTGTGAATAAAAATGTGCCGCCTCCTAGATTCCTTGTGCTTATCAAACATTCTGTTCATGATGCGAAACAGTTGCAAGATTCTTTCATCACTTCTGGCATTAGGAGTCAAAGACGTTTGAACAATAAAGCAGCGCTGAGAGCCATCGGAACCTATCAGAGTCAAACGCCGGAAACTGCTACCATGCCTTCTAACAATCGGAATGTCAGGTCCCACCCTGTCTAACTTCACTGTATGATCAGGTGCAACTTCCTGCAGCCAAACATGGAAATATTCATTTACGAAGGCATGACCAAACTGCTTATTATGGGAATGGACATCATCAACAACAATCAATTATTCCAGATACAGAAGTGTAGAGGATAAACTAAATTCTGAACACAAACATACTTCGCCTGATAAAATCATAATGGAACAATTAGGCCATAGTCAGCTTATGTTCTCGGGTAAATTTTCAATTTCACAGGAAAAAACATCTGAACTCCTATCCAAAAATGTCAATTTCTAATGGCATACCTGATCCGCAAAATACTGCCCAGGAACTTCAACATCAACGATGTGGAAGTCTCGTAAGACCCTGCTTTCATCCTCCAGCTTCAGAACAGCAGGGAACCTATCTTCAACATTGCTCTGTAGAATATTCTTCCAGTGCTTTAGCCGTTCAGTCAGGTCAGCTAGTGTACCTGGAAAAGTTGTTGTACTATCTGGATCAAGGTCACGCTCAAAATCCTGCTTGTACTCCCTCACAAATTCAACATGCTTGTTCACTGCATCTGCCGAGAAACAAGCTCTACAAACACCAGAGAGCTCTTTCTTTAGAGACTGGGGAACTTCTGCTGTAGTTGCAGTTGGGTACTTGTAACAGCGATGAAGCAAGGCGTTGACTACAGCTAGCAGTCTCTCCTCGGGCAATGTTACAAACCTTGAGCCAATTTCAGTAAGTAGAATCTGCAAATGTCCGCTTGAAATTATAACGCATTCATTTCCAGACAAAAATCAAATAGTGCAACTTAAGGTACAAAAGTATGAATATGAAAGCGCATTCAGTCCATGCACGTGCAAATATACACCAACGTAAATAGCTCAATTATGCACCAAGAGAAGCTGCAACTCAGGTAGACCATAATATTTACCTCAAGTTCACTAGCCAAATTGCTGTGTTTGCTTCTAAGAGTCTCCATAATGTCTTTTGCAGCGTCAAAAGCAGTAGCAGCAGAGGCAACCAATCCCATGGAACTGTTTCGTCTTGGTAAATTCTGATTTCCTTCATTGTTTGAACTTTGGTTAGATGATTGGTCATTCCCAGAAGGCATGCCACTTTCACTAGCACCTGGCCTTTCATTTTCTTGCACCTGAGATCCACTTACATCATGTGGCCCAAGACCTCCAGCAGACTGAGTTCCTTGATGAAATTGATTATCTGAGACCATTGTGCCTACTTGAACGGCCACTCTAGCATTTCCATCAGGCATGCCAATAGATCCAGGCACACCAATACCTGAGACATTTTGCTGCATTCTTTGCTGAGCCATTGCCATTTTACTGTATTCAGATTTATTAGCAACATCACGCCGTTCTAGAAGATACGTCCGGAGCCAGTAATACAATGCCTGAAATTTGAAAAGGAGAAATTATAAACAGTAAAATCTTGATGTGAGAAAAAATTCTTGCCCATCCAGTTGGCATCTACCTGGGGATATATCGTTGCAATTTTGAGTAAAACAAGTTTGCAATGAGGAGCTTCACTCCTTTGCAAAGATAACAGTAGCTGGGGAATCCAAGAAAGCCAAACCCAATGAGGTATTTGATCCAAATATTTATCAAATGCCCTTCCCACAGGTTCACTGGGAGTATCAAAGCTCAGAAGATAAAGAACACGGGCTAAGTGGCTTCTCGAATTTGGAATCCCAAACTTGATACCTTGAAGAAAGCAGCTGACTGCATATTCCAACCAGATTTCCTCGTTGGTGTCTCTGTAGGCCTGTGAAAAATACAACAATAAAAAAAGAAGAAGAAGCAGATACTCCAAAGTCACATGCTTTAATAGCAAATCATAATTGGCCGTACCATGTCACAATAGTTTCCCCAACTAATCCATCCTTTTGGCAAATTTTTGAAGAGGGTGATGGCATTTGAATATGCAAGATTGGCACCTTCACAGTCGCTTAGCTTCAAGAGAAAATCACCTTTAAGGCGAAAAATTTCTGCCTTGTTCTTCACTGGAAAATATTCCAGATTAGTACTGTTAATCAAATTAAGACCACTGGTTAGCTCTCCCTTCATTTCCAAGTACGCTTTTGCTTGTTCTCTGATTTTTACAAAAGCCTCCTGCAGACACAAAATGAATTAGAACCAATTAAACTAAAATAGTATATATGTGTATATCGGCGTGTGGCATGAAGACAAGAAGAAATAAACTACTGATACTAGATCCAGACCACTCTCATGATATCTACCCGTACTTCCTGAATAATGTTAAGTAAAGAATAATTGAGGAAGGGAGGGAGGGAGAGAGTAGGATTGGTAGCTCTGGTGGGAAAATGTGAAGCGATAAATCTACTTCACCTGAACTTCCATAGTAGAGTGGCCGTACATCTTTTCTAATATCGAAACACAAACGTCATATAAACCATGCTTACGAGCCATGTGGGAAAGCTTATTCACATTCCATGCCTTGTCACGAAAACCAAGATGATGCAGTTGCGAATTGGTATTATCCTTGAACACATCTATAACTGCATTGTATATTTCATTTCTCCACTGGAGCAAATCATACCAAACTGACATATTATCCCATTCATTTGGTGTTCTTAGCCGCCAAGTCTCAAGGATATCTTTGAGATCAGCATACAAGCCACCATGAACACCAACAGAATTTCCAGAAAGTTTGTTCCCATTTGCAACGTCCACTATAATCCGAGCTGATTCTTGGACTTCAACTAATTGCTGAAATTGCTGCAAAAGAGGTATTCTTGCATGGATGGACATTTCAGGCGATTGCCACCACTGTTCCAATGCCAGATCAACACCTTTTCCGACTATGTTTTCAGCTTCTGGCACCCCACCAGTACTTTTTTCATGAAGCGCAAAATATGCCTGAATAATACGAAGTTTTGGAGTTTCTTCCAATTGAGCCTTCGGAATAACTTGGTCCTTTAAATAGGCCCAATCTGGCTGCTTCCACAGGCTATCTAGTAGTATGTCATAATTTTCAACAAGTTTTCCAAAATCAGAAAGAGCATCCCATTGACTAAGTTGTGTGGCACAATGGAGCCACTGCTCTTCCCACAGGCACATTTCAGCTTTTGGGACAGTATTATTGTATGTCCCTTGAGTTGCCTTCATCATGGCCTGGTAGAAAAGGCTTTGTGCCTTCTGCCAGTATCCATGCTGAACGAGAGAAAGACCTGATCTAGTTTCTGCTGTAATGGACCGTTTCACCCACAAACCACATCTCATATCTTCCTCATTGAGTAAACGGTAAAGCTCAGCTAGAGACTCCGAACACTTCGAGTCCGTCGCGAACAGCAATACATGACTTTCAAGAAGTCCTAGTGCGATATGCCATGCATTATAAGTTTTTCCTATGTACTTGATCAGCTCGCTGGGCATACGTGGCTGTGGATGGCTTAATTGTAGTCCTTCTAAAAGAGCTTGAACAACATTTGGTCGTTGTGCTTGCTGCTTTTTATGATAATCTTTTGATAAGAGAGATATCATAGGCTTAGCTAGAGC
Source organism: Pinguicula moranensis (assembly GCA_028565015.1). NCBI lineage: Eukaryota > Viridiplantae > Streptophyta > Magnoliopsida > Lamiales > Lentibulariaceae > Pinguicula > Pinguicula moranensis. The sequence continues at coordinate 11,156 of JAOWBN010000001.1, read as the reverse complement.
CACCTGCTCATCCTTCTGTAAGGTCACCCAAACGATCGGAAACACCAAAACCCATAAATGATAAGCAACATTAGCATCTGTATGAGCCAGCTCTCTCAGTGGGATAATAAGATCTGCAACCTACAACAAAAATAAGATGGAAACAGAACCTTTTCATTTATATCTAGAAGAGTGAATAGCAACGTACTGGAATTTCAAGATCTAAACACCCCGAATGTGCATGTTCACACCCGCAGTGAAGGAACAAACATTAAGCCATAGAACCATAGGTTGTAAAGATCAAAATCTCAAGAAACAGGAATAAAAAAAACATTACCTTAAGTTTGCTCATTTCATTAAGAAAATGGGCATGCTTCAAGACGAGTCTATCAAGAGTTAGAGGAGATTCTTCTGAGCCTTCTAGAATATCAGTAGCCATTGGCTGCACACCCATACAATCAGGAACAACACCTGAAACCAAAAGAGGTGGGATCTTGGCTGAGTTGGGAGCCAGTGTAATAGGTTTCTCCTCCACTAATATAGCCAAAAGTAGATCAAGCCCCTGCTTTAGCCAGAAGACATCACTCAAGGCCTCCCAGTCCTGAATCTGTATAATATACTGCAGCCTTGTAAACAAAGTTTTTCCCAGAGATTCATGATAAAGAGCAAAGAACTTAATCCTTGCTTGAGGATCTTTTGCCCTCAAACCCAGTAAGTACTGTCTCTCTACTTTTTGGAACACTTCTTGACGAAGAGAAAGAGGATATCTGCAATAAAACAAGGTTATATATCACATTCGTCAACAAGGTGTTCAGAAAAGATGGATCCAGATGTAATTACTTGTTTGAGTCAGCACAAAGCCGATAAAGAAGTTCAAGATACTTTCTGTCCCATTCTTCGGCAGAGCTAGGAGAAAAGTTCAGCTTATCAACTTGTGAAAGCTTCTGAAGCAAAGAAACAACTTCCTTAGGGGTAATAAAAGCATTGGACACAACAGATGCTCCAGATTTAGCCAAATCATCTTCAACCCAGCCCTTAATTAGATCTAGAATGCAGAGAAGCACAGAGGGATCAGTGCTCTTTTCAGATAGCAAGGAGTTAAGTACTTGAGTCACAGATCTCTTGGAGTCGGGTACCAGCATGACTCTTTCACTCATAAGTTTCAGTACAGACTTAAGGTTGGCAATGGTAACTCCAACATCTGCACCTTGACGAGAGGAAGTGACTGCGGAATCTGGGTCTGGTCTCTGACCCTGGATGATTAAATAAGAAAACATGCCAAGATGAAACAAGAACTGTCAAAGTCATGATAGTCCAACATCAAAATTCAAGAATGTTAAAATTGATATCCAGGATATTCAATTAGTTCCAAAGGGCCCAAAGCACAAAGACATGCACATATAGTTAAATGCAGCTAATATATAATTGACAAAGGAAACCGCATTGACTGCCTGCTTAATTAAATATCAACTTACTTGTTTGGCATGAGTACCACTGGATAATCCCAGATCTCTAGCAAGACGCTGAAGGACACGTGCCAAATTGAAAGGATCAACAAGGTTTTTATGAACCTCCGCCAGGGATTTAATGACAAAAAGAACAAAGCTTATCATGCTAGATGAATTATCTTCTCCTGAAACCTGTGGAGCTGCAACGACAGCCAGGTGCTTTTGTACAAGCTCTTCTACTTTTTGATATAGCAACTTAACATCTTGAGGGGTGCTCACTGCTTCAGGAGGAAATGCAGCAGAAACCATTTTCAAAAGGGAACACAAAGAATTTCCCGCATCAAGCATTTTGAATTTGAAACAAGGTTCCAGAATCTGCCAATACAGATGCATACAGATGAATAAAGATTGGAGAGGTTGGGGTACTGGCTTGTATTACAATTAGCCTTTACCATCTATCCAACAAAATGACAATGCTAGGAAGATACGTACTTGGGATATCTGGTTTAAATTATTCCTCACGAATAAATGTGGTTGCTTCTCTAAAACCTTGTTCATCACATCGAGTCCCTGTGATAAGGCAGTGGATGGGTCCTTTGATTGATTTGATGGAGTACTGCTCAGAAGCTTCTCCAAATAATTGAATTTTACATTAGCATTAGGCCACACTTCCAAAGCTTGAGATAGCAGCTCTAATGCTTGCTTGTACATCATACTTGCTTCCTTATCTTTAGGTTCTATTACTAAGGCAACCTGCATAAGAACAAAAAAGAAGAAGCTAAAATAAATAGCAAATATCAATTTGAAATGTGAAAATTACTAAAAGGATAACTACTACAAACGTAATAGTGATCCACTTAAAAATAATGAACAGGAAGAGAAAAGTTTACTAGTTTGCTGCAATAAACTTTTAGTTATAGAGGTGCTTTTATGGAGTTAAGACACATCAGCAATCCAATTAGCACACCAGTGCCTGGTAACTGAACAGGCCGTCACACATCTTTGATAAAAGTGCAGCACGAACATACAATTACAGCAAGGAATTTAAAATAATTAAGTCAATAGCAAGAATAGAAACTCTTGCTTGCTCGAGACCATAATTGAGCTCCAAGACTATCATTGAACTCAGATTCAAAAAATATCACCAAATTCAAAGATTGCAAAAATCCATGATTGAGCTCAAAGATTTTGGAAGGTATTGAACTCCAAGCCGGTGATAAGTTTGATAGCATGGATACTTCAAGAGTTCAATTCGTATCTTTTTGATAGGATCTGAAGAACCTTTGACCTAGAGGGACTTAAAGATCTCTCAACTGTTAAGCCAAGGACCACTGTTGCATATCAATTACACAGTTATAAGCTAAAAATAGTCGCAAAGATATCCTCTAATGTAAAGAACATTGGTGCCTTCAGTTTTAAATTTGCCTTCCAACCACAACTCAATTTACCCTCAAACATATCCATATGGAAAACGAACTCTGAAAGTAATTAAAGTAAAATTTCATAGATTATCCAACTACATGCAATGTACAAAACAATCTGAAGTACCACTTAATCAAATCAAGCCTGTTTTGCAGTATTGAAAAGCTTAAAAACTATAAAAGAAAGGGACCAAGTCTTTTGGTTAACACAGGCCTTGGGCCAAATGTAATGGAACCCTATGCTAAATGACTCCCTAACTGGATCTTTCTGGGTTTAGTTTCTGATTTAGACATTATGATGTTATGTCAAAGGTTTGATTCTTACCTATAAGAGAATCACTTGAATAAAATGATGGCAGTTTAATCAAAAAAAAAAAGGGACCAAGTCTTCAGCAAATAGGAAATCTTTTTTTTTTGGTAAGGCAAAAAAGCAAATAGGAAACCTTAAATTTACTAAACTAATTTCTCAAATAAAATCAGGCACTGATATTTG